>APFE030430588.1:87218-171785 GCA_000404065.3 Pinus taeda
AAGGCCAAAAGGCATGACCAAAAATTCATAATGACCCTCATGAGTTCTAAATGCTATTTTCAGAATGTCTTCAGTCTTAATTCTAATTTGATGATATCCTGAATGAAGATCCAACTTGGTAAAGTAAATTGCTCCATGTAATTCACCCAATAATACATCAATGACAGGAATGGGAAATTTGTCTTTAATAGTGAGCTTGTTGAGCTCCCTATAATCCCAACACATGCACCATGATCCATCCTTCTTGTGCACCAATACTATTTGAGCCAAAAAAGAACTTTGACTAGGTTGAATTATACCGACCTCTAACATTTCTACAACCATACGTTCAATTTTACTCTTTTGGGCATAGGGATATCTGTAAGGCCTGATGTTTGGAGTAACACTTCCTGGAATCAAATGAATAGCATGATCATGACCACGAATAGGTGGGAGGCCTTTGGGAGTCTCAAATACCTTCGAATGATTGTCCAAGACCTTTTGGAGATTTGGAGAAATAGATAATTTTGATGTTTGAACCTCTAGAGAGCATAATTATGCAATTACGCCATGTTGTTCTTTCTTTAGAAGCATTGTCATGCCATTAGAGCTAATTATCTTTTTTCGTTTCCCTGCGATACCCCTTAATTCAACTTCCTTTCCTTCCCCAAAAAAATTCAAGAAAAGTGCCTAAAAATTAAAAGCTATCATACCCAAAGATTGTAACCATTGGACTCCTAGTACAACATCAGCACCACCCATTGGAATAGAGAGAATTGAACTATTCAATACATATTCCCACGTGGTTAGCTGGATATTATGGCACTTTCCAGAATAATTTATAGTTCCTCCATTTGCAACCATCACTTGACACTTTAGTGCTGGGTATAGGAAACAATTCAATTCCTTGGCTATCTTACAATGAATAAAATTATGGGTACTACCCAAATCAATCAGCATTATTACCTTTTTCTTCTTGATATGTCCTATCTTGAGAGTTTGAGGAGTGGAAATTCCTGCTAATGCATTACAAGATATGGTTGGACTAATTTCCTCTTTCTCTAGGGATGGTTGCTGGTGTATATCCTCTTCTTTTGAAGTTTCTTGTTCATTTTCTTCCTCCTCTTCACAATCTATGCAAAATAATTACTTCTCAGCACACTTACGACCTTTAGTGTATTTGTTGTCACAACTATAGGAAAGCCCTTTTGCTCTTTTTTCTTCCAAATGTTGTGGTGTCAACCTTGTAGCTTGTGGAAGGCTAGGAGCAACAACATTTCCATCTTTATAATTGTGAGTGGTAGGTTTCCTTGTTGCCATAATTTTTCTTTCAAATTTTCTTGTCAACCTGAATGCCTTCTCCAATGAATCAAGTTACCAAAGGCGAACCTTGTGTTGGATGTTATCCTTTAAGGTCCCTATGAAGACATCAATCCTATGCTCCTCTGGAATATCATTTACCCTTATATTCAATTTTTGGAATTCCTCAATGTGCTCCGCCATTGAACCCTTTTGTTTGAGATTTATCAATTGGCTAAAGAAGGTGTTGCTCTTTGTATCCTCATAATGTGTTATCATTTCCTCCGTAAAAATTGACCAAGTGACAAGTGGTTTACGAGAACAAAGCCATCAATACCATACAAACTGATTGGGTTCTAAATATAAAGTTTCAATGTGTACCTTTTGTGTGTGTTGCACATTATGGAGATCAAAATATTGCTCCATCTATAGTATCCATGTTACCGGATCCTCGCCATCAAACTTCCTCATATTGATTTTTGGAATATGGTGGGTCTTCAATCCAACGTTAGAGTCTATGAAATCATGATTAACATTTCTTTTGTTCTCAGCATGAGTTTCATCTAATACCTTTTCGCCATTAGAAAGCATTTATTGTAGCAACTTTGTCAAACCTTCCTTCAAACGTTCCATATTTGCTTTTAAACCATTTTTCAAACCTTCCATCTTGACATTCACCAGTTCTTCCATGTCAGTTTTCAAACCATCCATCTTCGCTTCCAGTTCATTTTTGGTTACTCTTTGTGAGAGTGAAATTTGTTGTACTTGATCTAGCAATTTTGATATATCATGCTACATTTCTTCCTCTTCTTCATGTGTCATAGAAGAGCTTTCTGACTGCTTACTAGGTGTGTCCATTTTTTTGTTTCAAGGCATTTTGAAATCAAACAATGATATATATGCTTCACTATGCCCTTTGAATCAATTCAAACTGATTTTTCAAACAAAGTTATGCAAAATTTAAAAAACTAGGTGTGTCCATTTTTTTGTTTCAAGGCATTTTGAAATCAAACAATGATATATATGCTTCACTATGCCCTTTGAATCAATTCAAACTGATTTTTCAAACAAAGTTATGCAAAATTTAAAAAATACACACTTTTTTCTTTCTTTTTAGGAGCTAGATATTGCAAATGTTGTATCTTTGTAATTGCGAATCTTCAAGATCAAAAATTTCGTCGTGTAGTAGCCATTTAAGTCTTCTTTCCAACCCAACCAAACCAAGATTGGATTCTTCAAGAAAAAGTTATGCCCAATCTCCCATGATGACCTAATTATAGACTGGTTCGGTAGAGCGAACTTGTATGGAGTGCCACGTGTCACTGTTTTGACCTTTGGCCCTGAAAATGATACCCAAAAAACTACAGTCCATCCTCTTTCTGTCACTTTTTACAAAATTCAAATCCGATGCTCAGAGAGAAAATTATGATGATTTTCCCTAGGTTGCCTGTTTGAGATGGAATTCTAGAGCCTGCAAAAACCCTAACTTCTTCGGATCATATCTTCGAAAATATAAAGAGACAAGATCTGAAATTTGTACATGAAATTCACCAAGATTTCGACTCCACATGGTTGCAATTTCAGCTTCTGAAGCTTCGTAGAAAAAAAGTTATAGCGAAAATGCCACGATGGCCTGTTTGAAGCAGCAAAACCCTAGAATCCAAAGCTCTAATACCAAATGTTATGCAACCAGCTCACAAATAGATAGATCAACGACTTAAAAATTATCTTCTTTAAGGGGGAACCTCCTTTACATTATATAAATGAACAATTCTTGAATGATTCAAATGACAAAACCTCATTTCTATATATAGGAGTCTAAGGGGTCACAACATAATCAGAGCCTACATAACAATAATAATGTAAGGGCACAACAATAACAATAGTGGGCTTCTATGGGGCACAATAATAACAATATGGGAACTACATGAGCACGACAATAACAATAAGGGGGCTATACTAACAATAACAATAAGGGGCTACACTAGTATTATAGGGACCTAACAAATTAACTAAATATGGGCATATTTGGGAGATCATTGATAACAGATGGAGCAATCAACTCCATCATCTTATACATGCAGCTGGGTATTTTTTGAACCCAAAGTATCATTATAAAGCTCGGTTAGGAAATCTGCAAGTTGGGGAGGTCTGGATTGTATGATTGCTTGGAGCGCATGGTCCCTAACTATTCCGACCAGTTGGAAATACATAGACAACTTACTCTTTTCAGTATGGCAAAAGGTACCTTCGGAAAAAACTTGGCAAAGATGGCAAGAGATGTGGATCAACCAAGTAAGCAATTCCAATTTGTTTTTCTTTTAAAGTTCAATTGTTTTACAAATTTACAATTCAAATTATCTGTAAATACTTGTAAATAAGTAATGAAATGAACTAAGTTACTAATTAATGTATTTTTCTTTGCAGCGCATTGGTGGGAGTCATTTGGCGGCCAATGTCCTCAATTGCAAAAGTTTGTAGTTAGAGTCCTCAGCCAAACTTGTAGTACTTCACATTGTGAGCGCAATTGGTCTGTTTTTGAGTGCATGCACACGAAGAAGAGAAATTGTTTGGAACAAAAATGGTTCAATGATCTTGTCTTTGTCCAATACAACCTTCAACTAAGGCGCAACCAAATGATAAACAGAAGACTTGATCTAGATCCCATTGTGTTGGACGATATTTATCCAACATCAAAATGTGTGGAAGAGACTGAAGATCCTAAGTTTGATGTTGATTTTGATATTGACATGGAGTTGGGGGGGTTGATCCTATTGTAACTTCTTTTTAACTATGCAATTTATCTTTTAAATTGTATAGTTCTAAAAAACAAAAAAGTTAATTTTGTTATGCACTTTGTAATAAAGACAAGCATATGTTAAAATTGTCACTCTGAGTTTGATATAGGCGCGAATATTTCATTTTAATGTTTTTTTTAAGATAAATAAAAGCGTCCCCGAAGAAGTTATCGTCCAAGCAACTTTGGATGCTCTGGATCACCTCCGCTCCAATCAACGAGTAATAAAGAATTACAGGACCCCCCACACTCCCAACCGTTAATGAAGGAGGGGGCCTGCAAAATGGTTTTCCATTTACCGCTCGACGTGACGTGACCACTTTTTAAGAATTGTGGGACCCCCCCTCTTAAACCACTTACTGTCGCTACCCACCCTGCAAACAGTTTCCACCCTCCGCTGTCATTTCTGCCATTTTATCACATTGCCACCATTTCTGCCAAATTGAGCCCCGCTATAAGTCCCTAATAATTTAACTATTTGACCATTAAATTATTAGATCTCTCCTACCAACGTCCCGATTTTCATTTAATGATGCGCCAAAAACGGCTACCCAAACTATATCTATTCAAATCCAATTGTAAATCTGAATTGACTTATGTTAAGTGCATTATTCTTCAGTTTGTCAGTGTTCTCCAGAGTACTCAATGACATCAAACCTCTAGATTGCAGAAAATAACCAGTGCTACCAGTCACCAATTCAGCGGGTATTCTCTTTCAAAGATTCTCTGTTTCTTTTTATTGTCAAAATGGCCAGTCAAAAGGGTAAATCTAAGGTAACCATTGAAAGCCCGATCCTACCTCCCATGCCTAATTTACACGAATTCCTTCTAGTCGATACTCGGTTTAAAATCATAGAAACCCAGTGTGAATTTGATCTATATGAGTTACATAATTGAGCATTTCAAAAGCTCAAAGATGCCAGCAATGAATTTCATTTTTGGGAGTCCATGTTACCCCAATTCATTTCCCCCCAAACTCATCATTTCCCTGAATTCGTGACCTGGTGTGAAAACCTCTACTTACCAAATCAAAGAGCCACAGTTGCCCGAAATAATGAGATTTTGTTTTCCATAACCCTAGATCAATTTGCTAGGTTTTGCAGATAAACCCTCAAAATTCTCTTCATCCTTGTTCAGTTGATTCCCTTATGGAAATCTATCAAAAACTTACCTTTCACCAGCGAGCTCATATTTTCGGGTCATTTTTACCTGAAAATTTTGATTTGCCTCAAACCAATCCACTATATTCCTTTGCTATTTTTCCATAAATGTCCAAATAGGTCATCTCTATGTTATGTTGTCTTTTAGGTTACCAAAATGATCAATGGGTTGATGAAGTAATTCTAGGATTTTTGTCAATGTTTTCAGCTAGCAAAAAACCCTTAGTCCTTTTTAGTTTTCGCCAGCATATATCAGATGTTATCCATGAACAGTTTTTAAAATTTAGTGTTGAAGAATATTTTAAGCATCAGTCAATATTGGAATATTTATTCTTGTACCACCAGTCAAAAAGATTCAAAATCCCACTGCAAAAGTGTGATTCATAGGGAAGACCACAGTCTGTCATGCATTGGACTTCTTTGGTTAAGAAAAATTCATAAGAGTATTCTTTCAGTGATTTTGTGGATCAATTTTTATATCTGTCATTGTGTCTCCTTAGCAATGATGCAGTTCCAAGAATATCTACAAAAATCAAAAGGATATTGCATCTCAGTGAACAATCAAAAGTGGGAGATTGGTACCTTTATCAGAATTTTATAGAAATCAGAGTTTATGGTTTTGAATTGCTCCCATTTAAACTATCAGTTTTCGTGCCCATGAGGATTTTTTCTCTAGATTTCATTAGGCAAAGGTTGAACAAGGATGAAATTCATTTTGTGTCTAGGAAACAAAAGGCCCAATTTAAATTGAAAGCACCAGTTGGCCCATTCATAGTTGATACCAGAGCAACAGAAAAGGAAGTTGAGAATTTATTGAGACAGATGAAATTCAAGCAAAGTTTCAGTTGGCCTTACGACCGTCTAGGAGTAATTTCATCCATGAAAATTGAATAGAAGTCACCTCCCTATACTCACATATCAAAACCAAAAATTGAGTAGTATGCAAATCAAGAAGTATGGGAGGAAAATACTTTTCAAGAGGTTGAGGAACAAATTTCCAGTTAGACAGCTCTAGAGACTCCAAGATTAAAGGAAAAATAATTAAAGAGACCAAGTGAGAGTATGTCTCCTACAGGTTCAGGTTTTAGACCAACAAAATTTAAAGTTTTTAAAAGGAGAAAAACAATGAATGTAGAAGATGATTCATCAGAGATCAGAAATCCAGAGGAATCTACTACAATTGTACTATCAAGTGAGCATGTGTATTCTCCACAGCAAACTGGAGAAACAATTCTTGACTCCCCTGCTTCCCCTTCTTCAGGATAGCAAATTATTTTCACAAGATTCAAAGAAATGAAGAAGAAGGATGAAGCACTGAACACTTCTACCTATTCTGAGTTTTGGAAACAATCTTCTACCACTCAAACCAAATTGTTGTCTGCAATGGACCCTGACAGAGGACAATTTCAGTTGGCATTTCTTGAGCCAAAAGTTCCAGTTCCTAAAAGTGCAGAGGATTACAAGACTTTTGTATTTTCTTTTGATACAAAGCAGATTTATCCAATCGATCAAATTGATCTACATAAACATACAGGTGAGATGATTTATTCCTCCTTGACAAGTTCTGCGATGGCAGCTTCAAAGTTGCAAGCTTCTCTAAACAATATCCATTCTCAACTTAAGCTAGAAAAGGTGTCCTCATTAGCTAAAGATACAAGAATAAAAGAATTGGAAGATATGGTAATTAAATTAGGATTAGATTTTAATGATGTTAATACTATTGAAGAAATTATTAAGAGAAAAAATGCAGATATTCAAACATTAAGGACGCAGTTGAAATTACCAACAACAGAGCATCCCCAAACTCAGGAAGTGGGGCAATTAGAGAAACAAAAGGAAAATCTGTTGTGTATGGTTGTTGGGTAGAATATTCAGATTCATAAGATGGAGGCAGATATGGAAAAACTATTAAAAGAGAAGGAACAACATATGAGTGCAGGAACTTCTGCAGTACAAATAGAATCAACCAGCGAAGAAGCCACTAAAAAGTTGTCAAAGGCTATGGGAGACCTGTCATTAAAAAATGTTGAAATAGAGAAGTTAAAGGCATCACTGCAAAGAATGGAAGAAAATAAACTCAAGGCAAATAATGCATATATCTTAGAAGTGCAGAAGAATTTCAAACTAACCAAATAGCTTGAAAAGTACACAGATGAATCAACCAGTGCATAGACATTATTTGAAGCAGAAGAGAAAATATGGATTTACATCAATTCAACCATTTTAGAGTTGTGGACACCTATTGAAATATTTTTTGAATAGGAACAACTGGTACAAAAAGCAAAAGCAACCATAACAGAAATCAAAGAAGAGTTGGATCACAAACCAGGAGAAGCAACAAGGATCATCAAAGTGCTAAACTCAAAAACTAAAGATGAACCTGAAGACTTGGGAATTGAAGACAGCACAGACACAGTCCTAGAAGTTAGAATGGTATTAACAAAAAGAAATTTAATGTTGCAGCTGGAAAATAAATGCCAAAACTTAGAAGCTCAAATCAAGAAGTTCCACAGAAAGTTTTCTATCCTCCAACAAAAAGGACTTCCATCCCTAAGAGATACCCGTGGCCAATTGATTCCACTAGAAAATTACCAGCACAAGTTATATGACATAGCAACAAACAAATCAAAGTTTGCTAAGGTAAAAGGGATCATGGTAAAGCTTTTCTAGAAGGTTTGGAGAATGATTTATTTATTTTGCACGAAGTCCATCATTTGTTTATCACTAAACCAACTTTTGAGAAGTACATCGAAGTGGATGAAGCCTACAGGAGGGTAATTAAATTTTCATGTCCAGGTGATGAAAAATGGGATAAGTTCCTCGAACTTCTCGAGTGAATTGAAAGCAGGATTTCATATAGCAGCATAGAAAAGCCGAAACAAAATGCATCCTTTCACATGTCAGTACAGTAAAAACAGGAGCAGATTTTAAGGAAACAGTTGCAAACAACGTCCTGGA
Source organism: Pinus taeda (assembly GCA_000404065.3). NCBI lineage: Eukaryota > Viridiplantae > Streptophyta > Pinopsida > Pinales > Pinaceae > Pinus > Pinus taeda. Next base: position 95,412 of record APFE030430588.1, read on the forward strand.
ATAGTGTGATGTTTCTACAGAATTAGTTTCAGAATCCCTATTTTGAATTGTATTAATTAGATATATCCAAACCATTTTGGATAGAACTTACTTTTTGTAAAAGATTGTATTAAGTTAGATATTTTTGAATTACACTCTATATATACATTGTAATTCGAAGTAAGAAGGGTTGAACCTTTGAGAGAGCCAAGAAACATCATTGTACTTCTATGGAAGTTTTTGAAGATAATCAAAGGATTTTGACTTCATTTTTAACAGCAATTGCGTTCATGTGAGTTTTTCTGGTATATTCATTTCTACTTTTCATCATATGTTCAAGGAAACATAGGAGTTAGGGTAAGGCTCAATTAGGTATTAACTTCCCTAACAACGCAATGCAAAGTTATAATCATCACTGAGAATAGCTAATTAAACAGGTTGTTTAAATTAGTACCTTTGCATCATTCAATCATTGCCTTCTATCATCTCTTGAATGTATATGTGTTGGTTGTAGAAATTTCTCTATACGCTTCTACTATAACTGATAAATTAAGTATTCAAGATGAATGTTTAATTATCATATATCTTCTTCTTTCCTCTGTCACAATCAATTGAAGGATTATATGTTGTTAGTAGTGAAAATCAGCACTTTGAAAATCTCAGATGTTTTTGGATTGTACAAGTGTAAATGGTTTGAATTGTTGGTCATCCATTTAAATTAAGTTCCTCACTAAGATGCTTTGGCACAGTTCCCCAACCTATAACTGTTTTCAAAGATACTACAGATCCCAATGCAAATTTGGTAGCACCATCCGAATTAGAATTAGTAGCTGCATCAAGCAAAGGCAAACAACCATTGTAAGGCACTAGTCATGCAACTTGACCAACTCTTGCTTCCATTAGGTCTAGTTCTATTGTTATTGGTGCCACCACCGAGGTTGTAGATGAGGCTGAGGAATCCTCATACTCTGATCCAGATGATACTTATGTAGCTCTTGTTGATGATCCTGTGTCTAGTAGTGGTGATGATTTTGATCATGTTGATCACTAATATGTACCAATAGAGTCTAGACTTGCAATCTTGTTGTAGGCCAATGGCCCCATAGCTTGTAGCATTGTCTTTGGACTTTATAGGCCATTTAGAGCCTCATTGCTTATGTATTTTGTCATTGATATGTATTGCACTCGGTGCCATTTTGATATATTCGCCTTTACATGGTATATACATGAGAAAACTTTGCATATTTTGTCTCTATTGGTTTGGAATCATGGTTTTAAATCTTAAAAATAGTTGTTTTCATTAAAAAATAAGTATTTCATGTATTTTTTTTAAATACCAATTCATTGAGATCTGATTAGTCCTAGTTTGACCAGTTCTGGTTTGAAACCTGATTTATTAGGTGGACCGGTCTGGTCATCGGTTCTGGTTTTTAATACTATGCTAACAATAGTCTTGAAGGATGAAGGGATGATAATGGTCAAGTTGCAGTTTGAGAGGCAGAATTGAAGTCTTTCTCCTCTTAAGGGAAGCTTATCTTCAATAAAGGATAGAAGCCAGCTTGTTCAAAGGAATGATGGCTAGATGGTTATATGAAAGTTAAAGGTATGCATGTCTTCAGTAACTCTTCTCTAGAAGGTAGAATTCATGTCTAGTTGCAGAAAGAGTTGGTCGTAAGAATGTGCTCCGTAACATGAGCATGAAAGGTCTTCCATGTGACTTCTCGATGCCTGGAAGAAGGATTTTAGTATGCTTTGTAATGGCTAAGATCAAGACTCTTCCACAAGAAAGCATAACTTAGAAATGATGATATTGATCAATATGGTCTCTTGAAGAAAGAAAGAATGTTGATAATGACAACTCCAAGGAAGAAGATAGTGTAGCTTGTTGATTAGTTCATTCCATGGGAACTTTGATTAAAAGTGAAAGCATGGAGAAGGATTCTTTTACAATATGGAGATAGACCATAAGGAAGGATGTTGATCACAAAGAGAACAAGTAAGCAGAATTTGATAACTTGACAAAAGGCCATCATGTTGAGGTAATTATGATATTGATGTTTTGGTATTGGTTATCTAGTTGGTATATGGTTTTGCTACTTGGAAAAATGTTGCAGAAATACATAATGGCAGTTGAGGTATGTATATCTACAACTATTTGTCTTAATCTCAATTCAAAGTATACATGGATTGAGTCGATGGCTTTAATAATCCTTTAAGAATGATGTGATTGAGATGCCTACATCATCTTGGGATAGGAAGGTAGCAATACGAACAATAAAGATCACTTTCATGATTAGAGGCAGCTATTGGCTCAATATAATGCCTTTGGTGATGACTAGAGGAAAGTGATATGAAAGGTTGATGGCCTGAACCCTGTCACAATTTGGCTCCATTATATCCAGAAAGGTGAAAGCACAATATATTAATATGCAAAGGAGAGGAGGGGCCATGCAGCTACTACTTGAAGATCTCCATGAAGAGCTAGTAGTTATTGTATTGATGAAAACACGATTATGACTTCCCAATTGAAAGGAAGTAAGGAATCTCCTCTATGCTTGAGAGGGAAGAAGAAGTCTCCTTAAATGTTTAAGAAGGAGCAAAGAATATATTCTCTAATCAAGAGGGAATGAGCACCTCCTCTCTGGTTGAGAGGGAATGATGTTAGACATCATATTATCCATGTGTCATGCACTAGACCAGGACTAACAGTCGTAAGTTTAAGTGAAGGCACTAGGAAAGAGAATGGAGAATTGGATAAGAATCTGGAATTAGTACTCCTTGAATATAGAGAATCCAAGATAGGAAGTTGACCGACACACTTTGAGGATTGGACAAGTACCCAAGATAAGAGTGGTCGAAGAGGACTAATATTCTTTGAGGAGGTGTAATCCAAGATAAGAATAGTCCTAAAAGGACATACCTAGTGAACATCCGGATGGGGTATGTGCCCTAAGAGGTAGTGTGGTGTCTCACGTAAAGCCTCCCAACATTATGCTCTGATATAAATAGAGTTTGTCAGTTAAGGCCTTACTATGTTGACAGTGTTGGTTATGATGCTTAAAGATGGCTTATCAATCCGACTCTTCTTATGAGAACAATTCAATTTGAGAATATCCTTGTACCGGTTGTACAATTATGAATACATCCCTAGTTAAGAGGGAGTGTTGGAAAATGTGACTAGTTTCGGTCTTCATAATTGTCATTTTGCTCATGTCATTATGTATATTTTATGTAAGAAGCAAAAGAAGAAAGAAAACTATTATTTTCAAGCATGGGTTTCATGCTTCATTTGAATGGTCAACTAGGTCAAGCACGCATTTCATGCTCCTAGGATTTGTCAAGTCAAAAGAATATTTGTCATCAGTCAAGAGAGTCATTATCATTTGTATAAGACCCATTTGGGCAAGTTGTAACAGGTAAAAACATTATTTTTGTGTCTAGAAAGTCAAATTTGATCTCTAAGACCAAGTCGGCCCTGCCAGTGAAAAGTCGGCCTAAGAGAGACCTATTCGACCTCATAAGAAGGGTGGTATATAAACGAAGAGAGTTTGACTTACTTGGACACACCTCACATGTTAGACCTACAACAAGTGAAGAAGAAGATATAGAGCAAGAAGTCAAGGAGCTAAGGAGAAAGTTAAAAGCAAAGGAAAAAGACCAAAATTTGATCTTTTGAGCCCACATGCACTTCTTAATGGTCTTCAACGAGTCCTAGACAAGTGTGGTCAGGTATTTGCGGATATTACCCCAGGCTTGCCTCGAAAAAAAGGATTTGAACATACTATAGAACTAGAAGAAGGGGCCAAGCCCATAATCACCACACCATACCGACACCCAAAGAAATTCAAGGGCGAGATAGAAAAGACCATTTGGGAATTATCAACGATGGGCCATATTAGACCCAACTCAAGGCTGTTTGCCTCATCAGTGGTTTTGGTAAAAAAGTAGGATGACATGTGGAGAATTTGTATTGATTATCGAACTCTCAACAAGAAGACCATTAAGAACATGTATCCTATTTCCCCGATCTTAATGGTCTTCTTGTTGAGAGTTTGATAATCAATACAAATTCTCCACATGTCATCCTACTTTTTTACCAAAACCACTAATGAGGCAATCAGCCTTGAGTTGGGTCTAATATGGCCCATCGCTGATAATTCCGAAATGGTCTTTTCTATCTCGCCCTTGAATTTCTTTGGGTGTCGATATGGTGTGGTGATTATGGGCTTGGCCCCTTCTTCTAGTTCTATAGTATGTTCAAATCCCTTTTTTTGAGGCAAGCCTGGGGTAATATCCGCAAATACCTTACCATGCTTGTCTAGTACTCTTTGAATGTCTGCTTTGTACTGTGGTTCACCCTTGTTAGGAGTCTTTTGGCTTGTAAATTTGAAATCCTGCATTCTGCTACATATGCTACCTCTCCATGCCTAAATATGGCCTCCATTCTTCTGGCTGAAACAACCTGTGGGCTACCATTTGACATGCCTCTCAAGACTACTTTACTGCCATTAGGGGCTTTAAATTCCATCTCCAATGCTTGGTAGTCCATAGTGTCCTTTCCCAACGAATGCAACCATTGAACCCCTAATACAATATTGACATCTGCAAGATCTATTACATAGAAATCACTAGTGAAAGTATAATTATCGAGTGGAACACTCAAACCTAGAATTACTCGTGTGCAATCCAAGTTGTACCTATCTGCAACTATCACATCAAGGACTTCGAACTCCTCTGTGGGAAGTCCTCATTTTTCCATTAATGTTGCATCAATGAAGTTGTATGTAGCTCTCCCGTCAATCAATGTTGTGATGTGTTGTCCTTTGATGACTCCCTTGATCCTAAAGGTGTAATATCTAGGGATCCCTGACAAAGTATCAATCTTAACCTGTGGTCAGGTCTTCCTCTCCTCGTTGGGCTTTTCCACTTTTTTAGCTTCCTCCTATGGTGGTTCTTCCTTGGGATTGCTAAGCTCGACACTAAAAGCGGGTCCTTTATCATTTGAAGTGGGTTCTTCTCCTTCATCCTCATCGTCAAAGACCACTTCAATGTAGTGAATCTTCCCCTCATCTAAGCAGGGATGTCCTAGTTCCCATGGTTCCTTGCAATTGAAGCATAGCTTCTTCCGCCTTAGTTTGCTTCGGGTTTCCTCATCCAACCTGTCTCTTGTTGGCCAATCTCTTTGAAAGGATTTCTTTGTGAAAATTCCTAGACTCGAAGGAACCCCTACTGCAGCAAATCTGAATCTACTTCACCTACTTGATTCTTTAAATTACATTCATCAAGTTATTCTTTTGAATACTGAAGCAAGTTACTTCTGCAGCCTACACTAATTAAATATTTGATCTCATGAAACAAAAAATAGAGCAAAGGACAAGATACCTAGGACACAATTATTTTTGGACACAATAGTCCCTGGAAAAACCCAATGCGGGAAAACCGATGCAGCAGTTCTAAGGGTTTATTATTATGCAGGAGAAATATCTGAATACAAATCTAGGATGCTCATCTAGCAATCATTTACAGAGAAAATACTGGTGGAAAATCTGAGTGAGTTTTACCTCACTTCACTTGGCAGAATTCCCGCTGATCCAGCACAAGACTAGCTAACCCCGATTATTTCTGTGTTGGCTTTGCGTCACCTTCTCTGCCCTCTGTGTCAACTCTCCCGGTTGTTCCAACAATTCCCGGTAGTTCCCAGCCATTTCGGTTGTTCCAGCAGTTCTAGATTCTGCGTGACAGGCAGCTTTTTTGTGTCAACTCTCCCGGTTACTACGCTGCCTCTGTGTCAGCTCTCTCGGCTACTCCGACACTACCCGGCGGTTTCAGCGATTCCGGCAGTTCTAAATTCTGCGTGATAGACAACTTTTCTGCGTCAGTTATCCTAGCTATTGCACTGCCTCTCTGCAAGCTCTCTCTGCCTCTCTGCCAGTATTCTCCGGAAAGTCCTTCTTCCAGATTCTCACTGCTCCTTTGTTGCAGAATGATCACTTAGTTTGAATTTCTCAGCTTCCTAGCCCCAGAAATCAGACTCTAGATCAATTATCTCCCTATGTGTGTGTTTCCAAATGAACCCCAAGCCTCCATTTTATATTTTTCCTGTTAAGTCATCAACAGCCGAGATTAAGTCTCTAATCGACGGCTAGGATTAAAACATGACTTGATCCGCCTTCTAGATCATTCTCACCCATATTTTGATTAATACCCATTAATATTTTAATTTTCCTAAGTTTAGACTTAAGAACCCCATTAAAAATATTAATTATTTTAATAAAATACAATCTGGGTGGAATTTCACAAAACGGTTTCTGGTTTCTTTAGAACTCATGTGCCTTAGCCTCTCCGCCAATTTTCAAGGCTAGAGCACTTCCGATGCTACCAAAAACTAACATTCCTCTCCTTATCTTTCTGAGGGATGAGAGGCTTGGACTGAGCCTTAGATGTAGTTGTTGCATTTATCATGTCTTGAGTCTTCTTGATGTCATCTTGAAGGGTTGCAAGATTGAACGCTTTGACCTAGCCTTGTAGGGGTTCGGCTAGTGCCTTTGTAAAAAGCATGATTAATCATTCTTTCTATATGTCTGTCACCATGACTGTGATTCGTTCAAATTCTGCGATAAATTATTCGTGCAATCCAATTTGTTTGAGTTGTTCCAATTCTCTTAAGTGTATGTCTGGGTTCTTTTGATCAAATATGCCTATTAGCGTTTGCGTAAAGTCTACATAAGAAGTGATGTTTGCATGCCCCAAAGTGACCAATCCATGATACCACCAATCATGTGCGTGTCCTTCTAGGTGTACTGTTGCGAATTAGAAGGCATCCACTTCTAACATTGGGTTCAGTCTGAAATAGGAGTCCAATTTTTGCACCCAAACCCTCGCTGAACATTTATATGATCCATGAAATGAGGGGAGAGAAAGTTTACTTACCTTGTGCATTGGATCAGAATTTTGTTGTTTCTTGGGTATATTCTGGAACCTGATATTGCTATATTCTTGGAAGGTTAGGGTTGCTCGAGTGTTCTCTTCCAATGTTGCATATTCCCGAAAATAGTCATCAAAGAGTCTATTTGACTTTGTTGCTTTTGGAGTTGTCGTTACTTGATTATTTATAAATTGAGGAAGTAACAACATGGAATTTTTGTTGTTGGTTTCCCTAGTGTTAGTGTGGATAGGAGTACCAGGGTTATGGTTACTGCTACCTTCAGTGGTGGTCCTATTGTTTCCCGCAACATTTAAATTACTCAGGAGTTGAACCATTAACTGATTGAATTATTGTTCTCCTTGAGCTACTACTCGAGCTATATGATGTTGCCCTTGGATCAACTATTGCCCTTTTAGTTGTCCTTGCAGTAATATTCCTATCATTTGTTGTTGCTCCTAGAGTATTGCATTTAACAAGATGTCAGGATCCTATTCTCCTTGATCTTCTCTTTCCCCCATGGTTGAACGATGTGTGTTCTTTTTCTTTCTTACCCTGACATTGTTGGTTTCTACTAGAAGCATACAAGGCTCATGAACTCACAAGCTGGAAAGATGCGTACACTCTGATACCACTGTAAAGTTCAAGAGTAATTTTCACTAGGGTTTCATAGGGTTTCAACAAAACCTTTTTTCCCAATACATTGTTAATTCAATACAATGGATATCTTCTTCAATGAACTGTACCAACTTATTCAATGAGGCAAAAGACTGAACAAATCAAAGTAGCCTTTAATGAATTTGATTTCTCCAATCAACAGACAATAAATGCAACAATGCAATGTATTGTCCACAGATCTATACAACAAAGTTACATCATAATCTACATTTAATACTTTAGCCAGAGATTCTTCTCCTTTCTGTATTCAGGCTTTTATGATCCATGATGAATTAAGTAAAGTCTTTCGATAGAAATCACATAAGAGAAATTTTTGGCCAACGCATTTCGAACCAAGTGTGGTTCATCATCAGGACCAGATGAAGAGACAGACATTGCTCTCTATTTTCATCTGGTCCTGATGATGAACCACACTTGTTGGTTCGAAACGCGTCAGCCAAAAATTTCTCTTACGTAATTTCTACCGAAAGACTTTGCTTAATTCTTCTCCTTCCTAACAGTTAGGCCCTATACGGGTCTTTGTCTACTCAAATAAAATACCTAAGTTTGACTCAGGTCTGCACTGATTTTCCAACCTCAATCTACTCCAACGACCATGCAGAACTCTGTCTTCGTGTTACAAGAGTCATATATCTCATATCTGCTATAGGAATCATGAATTGACAGCTACAGTCTAAGCTAGCTACGGAATAATATGCTTCAAAACACTAGGCTCATTCGAATTATTGTAGGAGCTTCCTATCTTAGGTGAGTTCAGGCATTCGATTGTCACAGAGTTCGGTTATGTCCATAGGAGCCCTAGTACTTTTGAGTTGGACCTTTGTTGGAAATTTAAACCCTCATCTTGCCTCAGGACACTTGTACGGATCTCTAGTCATAGTGATTCGCACCACTTCAGACCATTGTAGCTTATATCACCTCAAACACAGTAATTCACGTAACCTCGAGCTTATGAAATTCGCATGACCTCAATAATTCGTCCAACTTAGGACTTGCAGCCTACTCCACAGAAGTTTGCCCAGACTTTAAATTCAGAGGAAGGACTTCAACCTACTTCAAAGACTTCGATGCTCTTTAATGGAAAGAAACATTGTTGCCAGAACAGAATGAACAAGAAAAATATAAAATGTTGTCAACTAGGGTGGAATCTTTCACCACCGAAATTGCAAAAGAGAAGGGGTGGTCTTAAAGCCTCAGAGCTACAACTCAATAAGACAGATGATTTTATCTACAAATGATAATGATGATTTGATCTCAACTCCTCTCTATTTATATATTTCTCCATAGGCTTCAAGATGTGAGGAGATGTGGGTGCAACACCTAGTTTTGGGTTCTTTTGCCCCAGCCGACCCAACTTTTGCCCCAAATTTGGAAAAATTGGGTTTTTGCCCCTTTATCAAGACTATAGCCTTCGTCCCTCTTTAACCCTCAATTTCAAGAGGACATTACAGTAGCAGTGTTTGATCCTCTTATTTGTAGCCCTCCTTTGATATTTTAGGAACAATTCTCTATAGGTATATTTGTCATGTTGTTTATAGCAGGTCTTGTATTATGAATTGGTATTACTTGGTCCAAGACTTGGTATTTCTTATAGCCTAAGTTGTCGAGAGTTTCAGGTTACAATTATGCCTATTTACTTTCTACAAACTCTGCAAGCTACTAAGCATAGGTTATTTGAATAATGTTAACACCCTTTGCCTAGAAAGAAGAAAAGTTCCAGTTTGTGCCTTGCATGTATGTTCTGACAAGCTCCCATTGTTTGAAGCCATATAGTGGATATACATCACATCTGATGTATTTATTTACTATATCTAGGTATATTCAATGTTCCACCGAATTTCCGAGATCGGAAACGCAGGAGCGGGGATACGCACAAGGGGGACGTATATAAGAAACTCCAAAATTTAGGGAAATTTCGAGGAAACGGGGGGATGTTATAGTCATAAAAATTATAAAATTATAAAATATTAAAAATTTAAATATTAAAATAAAAAAAAAAAAAAAAATCCCAAAAATATGTCAATAACTAAATAGAAAATCTTAATAATTATCAAATGTACATCTAAAGACTAAATATGATCATCATTACTTATTAGACTATTATCATTTATGAATTATCATTTGACATTTCTGCATTGTAAATGTAAAAGTAAACTACAAAATTCAAAATTGAATCCATCATTTGACATTATGCAATGTTCCTTCTAAATTCATCATTTGGCATGATGCAAGGTACATCTAAATTAAATTAATAAATTCATCATTTGACAATTGAAATTATGCAATGCGCATCAAATTTTCAAAAACAACAAAAAGTAAATTCATCATATGACAATGACATCGACATTATTTTGAAGTCTAAAATAGCCATAGAATACTAAACTAAAAGTAAACATAGAAAGCATTGAGCAATGGAATAATAGTAAATTTCTCAAAAAGTACTAAATAATATTAATAAATACTAAGTTCTAAGTTTTACTATGCTTTAAGTTTTTTATTTTTGTTATTGTTTTTATTTTATTTTTGTAATTGTTTTTATTTTATTTTTTAAGTTTTAAATTTTAAAATAATTTATTTATTTATTTATTTTAAAAAAAATAAGTTTTAACAAGTTTCAAGTTTTAATGTAGTTTCAATTTTTCATTTTTTTCATATATTTAAAATTTCATATATATGCGTCCCCCCGATGTCCCCCCGTCCCCCCTACAAAAGAGTCACATTTCGTCACCAAAAAAACGTCTCCCTGGAGTTTCCCCAAAAAGGGAACAAGGCGGAAATGTTTCCCCAGGAGTTTCCCCATCCCCAGAGCGTGGGGGAGCGTCGGAGCACGTCCCCCACCCTAGGGGACGTGTCCCCGTGGAACACTGGGTATATATGAGCCCTGCAGCTTAGGTCCTATAGGATCCAATGTTACTTTTCTTTGTATAAATGAGGGGCACTAAAAGACATTAAACTTTTTGAGTATTAGAAGAATGACACTATGCCCTTTGTGAAATAAGTTTCAAGAACCTTCCTAGTTCAAAATGATGGCATAAAGGGAAATTGCGCTTAGTGAAACGCAGAAGACTAGTATTAGAGCAAATACTCGATGTTTATGAAAATGATCTAGTTGAGAATAAGTGTAGTATATGATCTAGAATAGTATGGCTCCTACAGTTTAGGTCCTAGTATCCAATGTTTTCCTTTCTTTATAGAACTGATGGACGCTAAGAAAATTATTCTGGGCCCTTTCTTAGAAAACAAATAAATGAAGTTCGAAGAACCATTCAAGTTCAAAATGGTGGCATAAAAAGCAATTGCATTTGATGAAATCCAGAAGACTAGTATCAGAGTGAATACCTGATGTTTAAAAAAATGATCTAGTAGAGGATAAGTGTAGGCCCTGTTTATTCTGTTTGCAATGTGCAATGAACGACATGCAGTAAATGAATTATGATGGTACCTGCACATATGAAACCAGAATTTTACTTGTGGGAGAATTTAAAATCTGACATTCTTTTTCTAGTTTTAATGATTATTGAGTAAATAAATGAAATCTTATCCATTGATAGACAATATGAAATTCCACTAGAAAGGTTTTGGAATATTCCGACACAAATATTTGAAAAATACTCATTACAATCTAGGGAAGGTAAGCCAATTAAATATAGCAGGTCTTTGGTAATTGGAAAGATAAGGTTGTTGACATATAAGAACGATTCCAAAGTAAAAAGGTACGAGGAAGTGTTTACGTGCTAGTCTAAGCATAGATATCTTTGAGGCTAATATTGATGATTAGGATTTAGAAAAGCAGAATGGATATTCATTATATTGTTAAGTTGTCCACATGTTATATTGAAACACTAAGAAATGACAATTATTCTAAGCATAACTAGAAAAATGTTTTTTATCACTTCCATGTGAACCAGATGGACTATATATCTAGCAAAATGTAAGGTTCCCTAATTTACTCATACATGAATGTAAGGCTCTAATTTATTCAACAAGAATGTAAGGCTCTAATTTACTCATACACTTACCTTTTACAAAATATGGAAGCTATTTTGAGAACTTAAACAGAATTCATAACATCAAAATTTCATTGATTCGCTGTTGAATACTTACCTAGTTTACTATGGTTGAAGATACCTCAGAATTACTCATGTTCCCATTCCCACTCTGGTTACCAAAAGACCAAAACCACCCAGTGAAATTGGGTACAACCTAGGTACTCAGTTCCAAGGTGCGGCTCAATTGACGCAATCTGGTCCCCCATGCCCAAAAACTTAAGAACAATTGAACTCTTCCTCTCTGTAAGTAAGATTCTCAAAAATTTCCCTTTCTCAGCGTCCTTCCCCTTCCTCAAGATTTTATTCCCCTTTTATTTCTCTGCCCACTGCCTTTTTCCCATCTCCATGTCATTATTTTTGTTACGTGTAACCTTTTATAAAAATCAAATCTTATTTGATTTTATGGATTTTATTTTGAATACACAGGATTTGATTTAATTAAAGTTTTATTATTTAATAAATAATTTGAATTTATTTAGTTTATAATTTATAATTAATTTATATATATTCATTTATTTTAATTTAAAATATAATTTGTAAATTAAAATTAACATTTTCTTTTAGTTCAAGGATTTATCATATATATATGTGTGTCTGTGTCTGCGTGTATTTAAAGTGGTATACATATTACTTACCTAATTTGATATATATGATATTCTGGTGAGGTAGGGATTTATTTCAATAATTAATTCATTACCTTAATTTATATCTCTCCCTGTAGTAATCAGCCTATATATAGTGTGATACATGCAGGTCCATGCATACGTAGTTATTGTATGAAGGTCTCGTATGTATGCTAATATTCGTAGTTTATTTATAGTTGTAGGTGGGTCATTACACAAAAGCCTTTCCTTTTGGGTGTTTTCCACATAGAAGTGATTTATTATGCAAAGAAATACATGTTACTACAAAGATTGCTAACCAACTGATCAAACCCATGGGTAGAGGAGGCCCCTTACTTTAGGTAAACTCCATGCCTTTTACCCTCTACTATAGGATTGTATGAACTTCCGATTACTCTTACTGCTATCCTCATGGCCAATTAAATCTTTTTATGTTGTATTCATAAGTTTAGCATGGTCTTAGTTGACATTTTCTACTTATTTGAAAAACTATTTTGCACTAGCATGTAACTTAATAAAATTCATAAATTGGTTTTGATTTACATACAAAGCTGTGAAGAACAACTTCAAATAATATCAATCAAAATCACTGCTTTTACAATGACAGCAAAGTAACCAGACATGTGGTTTAAGAAATTTCCTGGTCCATAGCTTCATCTAATCAAATAAAAGTCAATTTATCTTTATTAGTACTAGATCCAGATTCAAGATTTAGTTAAGTTGGTATTGAAGCCAACTAAGTTCAGACAAAGCCACTTGTATTCATTTCTAGAATATAAGTAGTAAATGGATGGACAGATGGTAGGATATCTGGAGCAACCTTAACAAAAAATAATTTTATATAAGTAGATGCATTTATCTAAACTGTAACAGAAACAGTCAACTAATAAATTAGAATAGTTTTAAGAGATAAAATGTCTATTATACATGATTAAACCGTCCTTGCTATCTGAAAGAAGTAATACTGGCAAGAAGAGTACTAAGACTAGCAGGAATTGCACCGTTGAAATTGGACCAATTCCTATTGATATGATTACTAAATCAGCATAAATTGTCCAGTTAACACCATAAACAAATTTGGGATCATATTATATGACTACAGAATATTTGGCATTTACTTGTGTTCGTAACAATTTTCTGGTGGCTGGCTTACAGTCCTCCAAGATATTTCAAAACATCTCCCCTTCTTTTGCATCATGTTGATGAGTGGGATGTAGATGAGTCATTGAGTATATGGACATGGCACCAACAGTCTCCACAAGAAGAACTTATTAAATTTTAAAGAGGCATCAGCAAGTCAACTACAGTAAATTCCATAGGCAACTGCACCAAGGGACTTTGAAAATTATTGTATAGCTCTCAACAAAAAAAAGTAAGTCTGTTGACACCCAATCTTTGGGATTACGAAATTTATGTAAATAATGTAGATAGAAAATAAGGAGATTAGGAATATGAAGAGACATTGGGAGGTGAAGCCCAAGAGTCTCTCCCTCCATGTATATATCCACGAGCAATCTTAATGCAAAAACACAATTCGCATTGTGGAGTTACCTCATGGCCTGACATGGTATCAAAGCCAGCGCCCAAATTAGTTTGTGTAGTAACTCCTGTCAGTTCTCTGCCATATTTTGTTCCTATATTTTCTGCAAGATTTTGTGCAATTATATTCCTCAAGGCTGCAGCAAATATCCACTGAGTATTTTTGTGAAGGCTGAGGTTTTGTATTTGATGCAGTTTATATTTTGGCTTTGTACAGTGATATTCTGGTGTGGCATATATCTGTGAATGTTGTCATATGTGTTTATAATATGCCTCATACACCCCTATGCAGCTCTGGTTCTGTGTAATACCACTCCATATTCCACTGGTTGCTCCTCTCAGGCCTCATGGCCTCCCCATCCCATCCGCTTACCTCCACACTCCCAACCGGTATCAATACCATTCTAAATCCACTGCACATTTTTTAAATCCGCTTACATAACAATCATACAACACACTCCTCTCCACCCTCGACTCTCTACACAGTCGACTCCTCCCACCAGTCGACTCCAATACAGCTAAGCATACTCCACCGGTTCACATCTCCCACCGCCTCCTCCCACTGCCCAGCGGTTTCCTCCATTTCGCACTCCTCCTTACCACGCTGCCATCCCTCGCATTGGTGGCATCCGCTCCTGGTTTTTGACTGTGATACCATTACACAGTCCACGTTCATATACACCCTTTATTTTCAAAGAAATGAACTCAGTCTCTTTCATTTGTTCTGTGTTTGCAATGTAATGAACTGGGTCTCTTACATATACACCCTTCCCCACATACAACCTCCCCCATATACGACCTCCCCCAAGTAACAACTCCCCAAAATAATACCTTTGTCCCATATATATCAGATTACAATTTACACCAGAACTGCATTTTTTTACCACTAGTAGTGCAATTTTTTATATATTGGCAGCACAGTATTTTTTTACACAGTACACAGTGTTTAAGATGCATCTACTGATATCAATTGTTGGAGTAGTCCTCTCTGGAAAAGAGAACTATCCAGAATGGTCAAGGAAGATTAAACACACTCTCATTTTTAATGAGTTGTGTAAAGGAATTTGTGAAGGAGAAGGAGAGAATGAACCTATGCCCCACGCTACCTTTGCGCAACTTCTGTGTCAATCCTACGCAAATCTATGTCACATTGGCTAGGCTCTGCATCACCCCCTCTACTGATCTCCTGTTGTCTGGAAATTCGACCTTCTGGCCCTCCGGTCTCACACCCCGGCTTCTGGCACTATATCTCGACTCTCCCAACTGGATTTTGAACTCCCTCTGAAGCTTTGCGTTGTCTCTACATGGCATTGTGCTGCCTCACTGAACCGCTCTATCCCCTCACTGCTTTGCACTCTTTGGATCTAGAAAACCCTCCTCCGGACTACTATCCCTGCCCCTCATTACAAGAAGATCACTCGATCTCACTCCAGCAACTCAATGCTGCTACTCTTGAGAAATTCGATCTCTGATCTCTCATTCGATGTGTGTTCTCCAAGTGCCTATCGAACTCCTTATAACCTCTCGTTGGAGCACCAATGACCAAGATTAAAACATAATCAAGGGCTAAGATTAATTGGGAGTTGATCCTCGTCTTCTTCTAGAAGATTCACACCTGATTTAATTAATACCCTTTAATTAACTAGATTTCCTAAGTTTAGACTTAGGGAACCATTTAAAAAAAAGTCAATTATTTTAATTAAATCATCTCTAGTTGGAATTTTCCCAAATGATTTTTGGGTATTGGAGAATGCATGTATCTTAGCCACTCTACAAAATCTCGAGGCAAGAGCACATTCGATGCTACAGAAATCAACACTCCCTCTTAGCGAGGAATGTGCTCTAGTGTTGCAACCCACTGAAGCATCTCTTTGTCTCTGCACCATCTCTTGTTGCGCTGCTAATATCTGGCTCTACTACCCACCAACTACTGCCCAACTTTGATATGAGCTGCATCTATGTTGCTGCTAACCCTGCTGAACTACTGTCAACTACTGTATCTGCACTGCAACCCTCTCTCCATCTATTGTTGTTGCAATTGCAACATTTGCAACGAAAAAGCATCCAAAATACTCAACCAGTTGTGTTCAGTATGATGCATCCGTTGTCCGAGTCTTGACTATTGCTAGCCTCTATGCTGTCACTAAAGCCTCTGCATCATTGTTGACTCTGCTCTGTGCCAACTACATTGTTGCCAACTCTACTCGGCGCTGCTCAAAATCCGACCACTACTAGCTATTGCATCTGTCACTCGGGTACTTGACTGCACCGACACTGGTTCATCCTGCTGCTGCTGACTATGGGCTCCCGTAGCAAGGTCTTGATCCAAGAGGTGGCCTCCTCAAGGATCCTACCCATTCTGTAGCTCTCTGGAGCTTCAACTTCATATCACCCCACCTCACCCCTGGAGGCATCTCGGCAATCATGGCAAACTCTTCCTCTAGTTTGGAGGATAGCCTATCAATCTCAACGGATGCAGCTTGTTGATCCTGCTTCTCCTCTTTGTCCTTCTTTCTGAGGGGACACTGGTGTTGTAGTGGCCCAACTCACCACACCTGAAGCGCTTGATCTTCAAAATATCCTTCTTTCTTGTGCGTTTCTCCTACTGCCCATTTGATGCAAGGACCACGTCCTCCTCTTCCTTCACTGTTTTCGCCCCACTGCTACTACTGCCACTAATGGTGCCCTTCACCAGATCACACCTCATCTCCTCCTGTTGCAGATCAGCCCATACACGTTCCCAATTTGGGGGTTTGTCTCTTGCCCGGGATGCTCTGGACAAAAACTTGCTAATCTTCTGAAACGCTAATCGTAAAAACTATGAGGGCTAGGGTGCTGATCCTAATGAACACAACTGGTCCCGGACATCCTGAAGCCTTGTAAGGAAGGGGTCCACTCACTCCCCTTTTTGCATCCTCGTGTATGTCAACTTCTCCTGTACTTCTTCCGCTGCTCGGAAGATCCTTCGCATAGCTTAGCTAAGGCTTGCAGTATCTTTGCCGGATATATGGGATACTACACGATCTCGAACCCCGTCGAGAATGATCCTCTTAGTCTTGACCATCTTAGCCTTGTACTTCTTGAGTGGATCTGCATCGACAGGTACAGCTACCACACTATCGACATAAGTTTTGAGATCATACTCATCTAGAAAGCAAGAGATCCTAGCCTTCCAGATCACATAGTTAGAGGCTCCCTCCAACCGAGCTTGATCTCTCAACCCAATTGATGCCATCTCTCCTAAAGTCGAACTGCTCCCTCTTCTCCTTTGCGCAGCTACTGCCCAGCTATTCGCACTCCATTCTAGAGTGAGAAATCACCCACACAACTGTTGTTGCTCTACTAGAAAAATTCGGAATTCGTGGCTGGAAGTCCTCTGAGGAAGAAATCCCTCAGTATGTGTTATTCTCTCCTTCTAACGCCATTTTGCTAGCAACTACTGCAAAATATCTGTCCCAGTTGAAGATCAGCTCTGCAATGAAAATAAGTTGCTCCCTTCTGCCTCTGGAAAGCTTCAATCTGGAGATCGAATTTCTCTATCAACTCACTCAGAGAAATCGATTTCTCCTCAAAACTTCAACCTCTTTGGCTTAAGTATTATGCTGCCACTGGGGTTTCGAATTCTTGCCTCTACAGTAATTTCAAACTCCCTCTTCCTTTCTGCAATTGAGCTCTTCTCCTCACGATCTGTGCTCTGATACCAAGTGAAAAATCGATTACCCGATTCCTACTACAGCAAACTGATAATATTTCACCTACTAGTTGAATTATTTGAACAAGTTACTTGCAATTTTCTACGGCAAATACTAAAATACATACACTACAGCCTACACAAAATAAAACACTGCGAAAACTAAATACTACACTGGAGAGAAATAAACATACACATATACATTATTGTTTTTGGACAAATTTCCCCGGAAAAACCCAATGTGGGAAAATCGGTGCAGTAGCTCAGGGTTTTAATTATTATGCAGTAGTAAATCTGAGTACAAATTGTTAGATGCCCAAACTGGCTATCCGGTACAGAGAAATGTTGGCAAATAGTTAGTGAGAAAAATCTCACACTGATTCGGGAGATCCAACACTGATTAGGGGCTGATTGGCTGGCCCCACACTGCCTCTGTGCAGCTTCTATGTCAATCCTATGCAAATCTACGTCACACTGGCTAGGCTCTACGTCACCTCCTCTGTTGATCTCCTGCTGTCTAGAAATTCGACCATCTGGCCCTCCAGTCTCACAACCCAACTTTTGGCACTGGATCTCAACTCTCCCTGTTAGATTCCGAACTCCCTCTAAAGCTCTGCGCTGCCTCACTAAACTACTCTATGCCCTCTCTGCTTTGCACTCTCCGGATCTGGAAAACTCTCCTTCTGACTACCCTGCCCCTCACTGCAAGAAGATCACTCAATCTCACTCCGACAACTCAACACTGCTACTCTTGAGAAATTCGATCTCTTATCTCTCATTCGATGTGTTTTCTCCAAGTGCCCATCGAACTCCTTATATTCTCTCGTTGGAGCAAAAACAGCCAAGATTAAAACATAATCAAGGGCTAAGATTAACTGGGAGTTGATCCTCATCTTCTTCTAGAAGATTCACACCTGATTTAATTAATACCCTTTAATTAACCAGATTTCCTAAGTTTAGACTTAGGGAACCATTTAAAAAAAGTTGATTATTTTAATTAAATGATCTCTAAGAGGAATTTTCACAAACGATTTTGGGTAGTGGAGAATGCATGTGTCTTAGCCTCTCTGCAAAATCTCGACGCAGGAGCACATCCGACGCTACAAAAATCAACAGTGAGAAGGTTGTTGTAGGGTGCATTAAGGAGTAGCCGTGTGCCCTAATACAGTGTTTTGAAGGCTTGGAAGGACAACAAAGGTGGTAGTCTAGTTGGAGAAGTTAACACAGGTTTGGGACAGTGGTTTGGGGTTGTTGTTGTGTGCCCTAACCAGTCCTATGAATGCACAAATCACAAGGTAAGGAGGTAGCAGCAAATTGAGGTTGCAAATGACTCCATGGTGATAGTTGGATGTTAGGTGGATGGAAATCCTAGATTAGGAAAGGACATCTAGTGTAGCAGATCATCACCAGCATTGTACAATGTCAAGAGCAATGTTTTAAAAGCCAGCCAGCTCGGAACCGACTTGGTCGAGTTGGTCCGAGCCGGTAAAAAAATTTGTGACTCGGCCATCGAACCAGTTCGGTTGGCCAAGTTAAGACTGACCTAGCCAAGTCATGGCATGATTCGACCGGGTCAGTGTTAACTCAACCGACTTGGCCAAGTCTGTATCAACTCGGCCAAGTCACTTCATGCGGCCAGTAAACCCCAAAAACGCAATTTTATTTTTTTTTTATGTTTTTTCTGAGTGTGGGGGACTCCAAATGGTTTTATTAGTTGGTTTTTTGGTCTTTGGGGTCCATTCCCCTCTCCTAGTATTGATATGCTATTCAAATTTCACGGTAATGTTAAATTCTTAAAGTAAAAGTGGCATTCTCCTTAATCTTCATTTTCATCCTTTTACTTAAATTTTTAACATTACCATGAAATGACTCGGGATGTTTGAGAGTGGTTCCAGCCTCATTGGATTTCATATGGAGAAAGTAGAATTTTAGATTTCATTCAAAATCCAGCAGACTTATCAGTTTTTCAAGATTTCAGGATTGGGGGATTGCAATGTTTCCAATGAATTTTGTCATGTATTAGGGTATGGAACTCGTATTTAATCAAGAGCACCAATCCTCTATGTACCTTAATGTTAGTGACATTGATTGTCGAACTCCTCCGAGATCGCTCCCAAACCAAGAGCTTCTGAAAATGTCGCTCCCGCTCCCATTTTCGCCCTCGCTCCCAAGTAACACTAAGCCAGATGATGTTGGCAACTCTAGCAGTAGCTAGTAGTACTGGTCACAGACTTTTGTTGTAGAGGCCATTTATAGCCTCCTTGGTTATGTGTTTTTGTTTTGATCTCTATATCATCATCGTGTATGTATTGGACAGTGCACTAGGTGTCATTTTGATATAATGGATATATTCATGAGCCTACTTTGATCATATGTTGTCTTCTATCTATATTCTAATGATGCGTGTTTGGAAACATGAATGAAAATCTTTAAAATTATGTGTTTTTATAAAAAATAAATATTTAATGCATTTTTTACGACCGAGTCATTGAAATCGAGCTGGCCAAGTTGATACCGAGTCAAAGTCAGATTTGGAGTCGACCCTCAGCCGAGTCAGAGTCGAAGTCGGAGTTTTAAAACATTGGTCAAGAGGAGCAGCAAAATGTTGTAGGGCAATTTGGTCATCCTCTTGACTTAATGATTTGCAGGTAGATGGGTTTCCTAGTGTTGAAGGAAATGTAACTAGGTTCAGTCTTCATAAATGTACTTTAGATATTTGTACTTATTCAAGAAAAGAAATATTATTTTTATAATATATGTCAATGAGTTTCTTGGTCATTGAAGTAGGTCTAGAACATGTCAAAGTGTTATAGGTGAGTCAAAGAGTCAAAAGAATTATGTTGAAGACCTTACAGGCATGTTACATCATGTATAAATATATATTAAAGTCAAAGAGGAAAACCTCCAAGCAAAGTCAAGTCTACTCCTATGCAAAGGCACCATCAAGAAGCTCCTTCAAACATGCTACACTACCATAGAAACTATCCAATGTATGCTCAACAAATCGACCTCCAAACAACCTCAAAGTCGGCCTACAAACAAGGTGACAAGTCGGCCTAAATGGAGGGACAAACCTCTATATATAGAAGTTGTCTACTCCTCTATAATGCATTGAAGGATCTCTGAAATAAGCGAAGGCAAGGAGACGAGATTAGAGTGACACAAGCCGAAGATAAAGAGCCTCTAGTGCAGCGAAGGAGGAAGAAGTCTAAGCGAAGATTGAAAGACTGTTTCTAGGGAAAAATGCAGTCACACGTGCGAGAAAAGGAGGGCTTTCTGTGGACATATCAGCAACAATATAACAGTCCCATACTTCTCATTGTTTGGGCTTGAAACTTAGGCCTATAAAGCCTCTCATTGGAGCAAAGAAGAGACTCTCACATACAAAGGATAAAGGAACCAAATACACCATGAAACCTCCCACACGTGCGAGGTTTAGGGTTGCAGTGTTGCCACATCAAGTTTGCAATCTTACATGAAGAAGAAGCTTGATTGGTGAAGAAAAGAAAAGCATCATCCTATGTGAGTAGGTACACTTAGGATCAAGAAGAAACATCTCGTCTAGAACTAGCATAAGAGAGCCTACCACCAAAGAGGAGGAGAATGAAGTGCTGGAAGAAGGAGGACGAAGTGCCGGAAAAACAAAGTGTCAGAAGAAGTGCCAGGGAATAAGGTGCATAAAGAAGGAAGGACTTGACTTGTGCTTGGAGGATACTCTTGTCAGGGGTCTAGGGTTTGGCATTGATCAATAGAAGCTTCAATAAGAGAAATTCACTCAAGGGTTTTCCTCTCAAGAGAAGAGAGGTTTTGGCCCTAGCAGAGAGCCAACTTCGTGTGTTCTTGTTTTTATGTTTTGGTAGCAGTTTGATGAAGTACACACATATGCACTAATAATAAGAAGAAGAAGAATAAGCTAATAAGGAAAAATAAAAATACTCCACAAATTGTTATCAAGTAATGAAGAATCACACTACACTACTTTGCTCTAAGATTCTTCAACACCTAGAAGAGGACTGTTGGTGAGGTCTGTTGGCAGCCAAGAGGAAGGGCTTCATAGGTGTTGGATGCCCTAACCAGGAGCAGATGCTACAACAGCATTTGTCACTCGTGGTCTGTTGGAGGGCAACGTGAGAGTGGACCAAGTGTGAACATGGATTGGGCATTTATGGTCTGGTGGAGGATAGCGTGAAAGTGCAGTTGCAGCCCGATGTGCACCATCTTCATGGACTTAGGTGGTTGCTAGAGTGGCAGTTGTTGAGCCCAAGGATTGATGAGCTAGAGGAGCAGTTGAGCAACCCTAAACTTGTGTGTGGAGAAAGACTTCTACAGTAGATGATGGGCAGTCCTCCTAGCCCGTGTTCATTGTGAGAGATGGACATATTGCAATGATAGGTGGCAACCCTCCATGCCCTATGTTGGTCTTCATTGGAGCAGCGCAGGAAGACCATAGTGGGTTGAAGTCCCTGAGTAGCTAAGGAGCAGCAGTGCGTAATTGAGAGTTGTTTTCAAGTGGAGTTGTGAACAACTCGACAGGAATCTCGATGTGTTGTGCCTTTGATGGACTAAGGCACAACTAGTGAGCAAATTTGACAGTCAAGTTTCAGTGGCCATATCGACTTGGATCGTTGATATGTTGAAATTTCTAAGTCTATCCTTTAGAAATTTAATCTGTATTCTTCTAGTTTATTTCTTCTACTTGTAAAATTCAAACAAGTTCTTTAAAACATATAAATAGCGAAATAAACACAATACAGTCTCAACATCTATAGTTCATCAGTAGAAAGACAACAAACGCACAAGTGACACCGTTATTTTTGGACAAATGTCCCCAGCGCACCTATTCTGAGGGTTTATTATTATGCATTATTTCCTTGAGTACAACTGGGTGCCTAACCGGCTCACCCGAATGAGAAAAATACACGGCAACAATACCTCTCTATTCGAAAACAGGTATTCAGAAAACCTATCCCACGAAACCCTCTCCAGCGTCTCTGAAGCTCTATGCTGGCCCTTCTTGCCTCCGCGTCAGCCTCTTGCTGCGTTGCATTAGCCTCAAACCTCTTTGTGTTAGCCCTCTGAGGCACAGCCTCTGGGACCATCTGTGTCACTCTTGCAGCCTTTGCGTGGATGACGCAATCCCTCTGGCCTCTGCGTTGTCTCTGTTGGGCTCTGCGTGCCCTAAACTGGTTGCTGCCTCTCGCCCTCTGCTTCTGCGCTGGTCTCTTGGCACTGCCTCTACCTCTCTGCCCAGTACTCACTGCCCCGCGCTACTGATCACTGATTCAACTTTGCTTAGCAACCTTGCTCTAGCAAAATGAATCACTGATCACTCTGATGTATTCTCCAACTGACCCTCAAGCCTCCTCTTATACTTTTCCTGTTGGTCCTTCAATGGCCGAGATTAAATCTCTAATCAACGGCTAAGGTTAGATTTGGCTTGATCCATGTCTTTTGGAACCTTCTAACCTAGTTTTAAATTAATACCCATTAATATTTTATTTTTCCTAAGTTTAGACTGAGGAACTCCATTAAAAATATTACTTATTTCAATATCTCCCAAACCGATTAGAATCTGCCCAAACCATTTCTGGGTCTTGGAGATCTCATGTGCTTTAGCCTCTCCACCAATTTTCATGGCTAGAGCACATACGATGCTACCCCAAATCAACATGATAGAGGCAGTGTTGTAAATCTGGAGCCGATGGACCGTGCAGGGGTCGGGTACGACCGAGAGGATTTGAGAGAGCATGCGACAGCCAGATGGTCAGAGTATCTTGTTGAGGGCAGATTGGTTATCGATGGATTGACACCAGCCCAAGTTTTGTATCTTGTACTAGTGGATGTATGAGGGCCATTATCCCTGGTACAAGAGCCCTAAATTGTTGTATTATTCAGTTTGATTAATATAATGAAATTGGGTTGAAAATTGTAAAAAGTTGTCTATATTTTGTGCACTAGTAGATTTATTGTTGTTTATATTCCATTTGCAAAGTAGTTTTGTTGTGATCTTTGGTTTGGTAGCGTCAGCGATTTAAGATTCTATCCCAAACATCAAGATCGTGGAAAAACAACATGGTATCAGAGGGTATCTGAGAAACTTTAAGGGACAGTGAATCAGAGTGTGCACAACGAAGCAACTCAGAGAGAGTTGTGGGTGTCTACATCATGGAGCAGAGGGTTCAGCTAAAGACATGGAGATGTGGTCTTGACTGGCTTGGCAGCGAGATTGGCTGGGAGTTCTGGTGGATTGGTGGTGAGCCTGGTGAACAGTAGTTTGTTCTAGGGCAGATTGTTGATCATGAACTTTTGTTGATTTGTCATGGATGGTTGGGGCAGCTTAAGGGTTTCATTGGCTTGGACGAGATTAGGTAGATCGAGATGGCTTCATGTGGTGGACTATAGATTGGCAAGCTCGAGTCTTCATCAGATCGTGAAAGTTGCATATCCGAGATTGGAGGGATTTGCATGAATGTTATTTGATCCAGGAGGATGAGTGCTTGCAGGACTGAGCCAGTGGAGATCGTGTAGCCTCAGAGGGAGTCTAGCCTCATAGGGAGCAGCGCTATGGAGGTTTGGGATCTTCAAGTTCAGATGTGATGAGGAAGAGGCACTACCGAGGTTGTCGGGTTCATTCTACAGGGTATGCTGTAGTGATGGACGCCAGATGGGCTAGTGTCGTCGATGATGATCGTTACTTCCTAGTCTTGGAAGTACCTCCCTTGCTAAGAGGGAGTGTTGATTTTTGTAGCTTGGGAGGTACTCCAAGCCTTGAGGATCAAGGGTTTGGATGAAGGAGCTCCACAAGTGGCCATGTGGGCTTGAAACCCAAGCTTGGGGTTTTGCACCCATCGATGTTTGGGCCAAAATCGTGACAAGATTGTGACAACTAATCGATGAGGATGATAGTAGATGATGAGACGAATCCAACACATTGAGAATCGTCTGATTCAAAGTTGTCATTGAAGAGATATTAATTTTTGAAGTTAGGATGGGTAAATTTGTCTAGTTGGGCAGGTTGGCTTGAGGTCAAAGTAGTGCCCAAAGACAAATTCGTTGGAGCCACTTGATGCCTATAAATATAGGTCAAGTGTGAGGCATTTAGAGATATCAAAAGTGTATTCAACTTCATGTTTTAGCTTTGTGATTTGGAGTGCGAATCTGAGGCTAGAGAAAGGAGTAAGAAGGTTGTCGAGTTTGGGAGATTATCTCTGCAATTAGGTGCAGTTTTTCTCTTTGGTATAGATCGCAGCCCTGAAGAGGCCAGGAGGGTGATGTAAGGGCAATTTATGGGCAGCGTGGGTATATCTCCTTAGCCAAATTAGGCCGCAACAAAACAGAGGTATATTATAACGGTTTTTTGTGCTAATTTTAAGTGTTATATGTCTCTGTATGGGTCGCAGGAAAGTGTTGTAGGTACAACACTGTGGGGAGGTGATTTGTAGAGTCTTGAGACCTTGTGAGAGTCTCCTCACTGAGCCGCAACTATTGAATGGAGGCCACAACCTGAACAGAGACATTCTCCTTGAGTTTGGGGCAAATTCATCTTGTTGTTGTGAGCAGGTTGATGTAGGGTGTGTTAAGCAGTAGCCTTGTGCCATAATACAGTGTTTTGAAAGCTTGCAAGGACAACAAAGGTGGTAGCCTAGTTGGAGAAGTTAGCACAGGTTTGGGATAGTGGTTTGGGGTTGTTGTTGTGTGCCCTAACCAGTCCTATGAATGTACAGATCACAAGGTAAGGAGGCAACAGCAAGTTGAGGTTGCAGATGACTCCTTGGTGATAACTGGATGTTAGGTGGATGTCAGTCCTAGATTAGGAAAGATGAAGGACATCTAGAGGAGCAGATCATCATCAGCATTGTACAATGTCAAGAGGAGCAGCAAAACAATGCAAGGCAGTTTCGTCACCCTCTTGAGTTGATGATTTGCAGGCAGATGGGTGTCCTAGAACAGGACTGTTGGTGAAGTTTGTTGGCAGCCAAGAGGAAGGGCTTCATAGGTGTTGGATGCCCTAACCAGGAGCAGATGCTACAACAACATTGGTCACTATGGTCCGTTGGAGGGTAGCATGAGAGTAGACCAAGTGTGAACGTGGATTGGGTATTTATGGTCTAGTGGAGGACAACGTGATAGTGCCCAAGTTGCAGCCTGGTGTGCACCATCTTCATGGACTTAGGTGGTTGCTAGAGTGGCAATTGTTGAGCTCAAGGGTTGATGAGCTAGAGGAGCAGTTGAGTAGCCCTAGACTTGTGTGTGGAGAAGGTCTTCTACAGCAGACGACGGGTCTGTGTTCATTATGGGAGATGGACATCTTGCAGTGATAGGTGGCAGCCCTTCGTGCCCTATGTTGATCTTCATTGGAGCAGCGCAGGAAGATCATAGTGGGTTGAAGTCCCTGAGTAGCTAAGTACCTTTCCTCCTATCATTAAAACTTGTATCACCATTGAACCATCCTTAATTGAATACCTTTCTGGTGATCTCTTGAAAGGAAGCCTCCCTTGTGGGATTAATTTCACCCCTAAATAGCTGGAAAGAAGCCACTTAGGTGATAGAGGCAATTGATTTCTTGTTGCCATAAGACCTAGGTTTCCTAGTGGGGCTTTACACTAGGCCTGCTATATTTTGCGGTAACAATCCCAATTGAAATCTTACACATCTTATACATCAGTTTTGTTTTCATATTTATGTATAAATATGTTTGTTTGATGTTATTGTTACTGTAGATGTAAAAAAAAATGATAATTTTTGTATTTCTTGAAGTTTCTTGCTATTTTTCAATAATATCCAGTATTTTCCCCAAAATTGCCAATAAGTTATACTCCATCCAAACTCTCAACAACATATCCATCGAGACAATAAATGTGACATCAGAACTTTAAACATTAAAAACATCACAAGTTCAAACCTATTTAATATAAGGGTTACACATACTTGCAAGCCATTAAAATAAATACCAATTGCCTTAATATGTCTACTCATATTGGGATGTATAATGTAGTTAACATCAACAAAGTGAAACCCTTTGACAAATGCACTTAAAAGAGGTGGTGAAAATTATATAGACATATTGGAATTCCAAATTTCCAACCTCCACTTCCAAAGGATACACTTCTTGGCACTACGAAACAAAATACAAAATTGAAATAAACTATGACGCTGTTGGTTGGCAAGTAAGGAACTCTGCTCCCAATCAATTTTTGAGCAACCCTCTACCCAGTTACAACAAAAATTGGTGAAATCTTCCTCCTAAATAAGGAAAATAATGACTAACACTTTAGTCTAGAAGTTAGAGATTGTGTGCTCATCATATCTTGCACATATTAAGTGTTTTAATCAATGTTTAGTTTTATCTCTCTATAATACGTAATTTTCATTCAAGATTTGGAAGTTTCATTTCTAGAGAGTGGGAAGCTATGTGAGGTGGCGGCAAGCATGCAATGGGTCTCTCCTCTATTTAAAGAACCTAGCTTCTCACGTATTAAACATCCTAAGTTTTCTCTAAGTTAATTAAATTATGTGTTCTAAGCAAGTGATTCCACTTTCCATCTGCTCTCCTTGGAGAGAAAATCATCACAAACCATGAGAAACAGAAACTTTGATCTAGGAAATGAAGGTAGTTTTATCTAAAGGCAATGTGGAACCAATCAACCATCAACAGTGAACACAATGTCTACAGGAAATCATGAAATATAGTCCCCCTTGCCCACGGTTACTCAGGAAACTATTGAATTCAGGTTCAATATAATCATGGGGGAATATTCAAGCAACCTTAATCATGGGGGAATGTAATGTACCTAACGCTATACTCAGTGGGGGTATCAGATTGTTCTTTTCCTCAACATTACTTTTGAAAATTCTTCTTGAAATCTTTAAAATAAACATTGTAGTTGACTGCATTCCAGGCAATTTCTAGCATGACAAGAAAAAAAAACGGCGACAACTATCTCAACTCATGCAATATATAAACATTATGATAAATAATATAATCCATTCTCAAATTTTACAATAAAGTAACAATAACACATTTGATATTCATCTTGGTTGAACAATTATGAAAAAAATTGGCGGAGGTAGAATTTTCAAGAGATGCCTCTTAATGCAAATTCAGAAATTTTTCCTCAATCTTTTGGTTTCCCTGATCTATTCCCTATGAACTTTCAACCTTAGGGATGATCTGAAATATTAAATTATAACAGTAACATTTCACTTCTCTTCATCCCAATTTCACACAATCCAAGAAAATAGATACCATGCAACTTACTAGTGTACTTCAATACACAATACTACAGCCCATAGGGATACTTTTCCAAGCGTATAATAAATCTGAATTCTCTTATTACATTCAGATTATAACAACAGTAAATCTGCTCCTTTATCTTCAAGATATGTGTTAAATCACTTAACCAGTTCAGCTATATGTAATGTTAAATCATCATGAAGAACAAGTGCTAAAATCTATGCAATCAAGAAAACAACAAAAGATGAAAATCAAATCTGCAAGTACACAACATTTGGACAGATGGAAACTTCATTTTTATACAAGAGATGAAGTACAAGTACATACCACAGCTTTATCATGAAGTTGGTACAATTCAAGATTTCCATATCTTAGCTAGGGAAACCATAAGAAAAACCTAGCCAGCAACTCCTCCTAGCTAGGAATCACTCCTAACCAAAGATGCCCATTCCACCAAAGATTCTCAAAGACTCAACCAGCTAGCATCATTATCAACAAGTCCTCCTCAGCACCAACACTTGCATCCCACAAGTGTACAGGATGTCTCCTCTTCTAATCCATAACAAGCAGAGCAAGCAGCACTAAGGTTTCCAAATGCCAAAAAAGCCTAGTCTTCTTTTCTCACAAGAGCTACAAGATAAAATGGTATGTTTGTCTCTCTAGGGTATAGCATGAACCCTTGTCTTCTTTGTCTTCTTAGGGTGAAACCCTAATCCTAGTTTTCCCTTGAAATTCCTTCAAGATCCCTAGCACCTAAGCCAAAGAGAGCAAATACACATAAAGATTACAAGAAAACAAGTTCACCCTAACCCCACATCTCTAACTCAAGCATGTGAATACAAAAATGATCAAGTATACAAGTATGATGAAATGACTCTCTCCTCCCTCTATTTACATGAGAGGTGAAGGGAGGCCAACACCAAGTGGACCTACTCCACTAAAAACAACCTAACTCTCCATGAGATAGGTCCATGCGTGGAGCACTCCAACTCCAGGTGACATATGTCAAGTTCCAAAGCATGCACATCAAACAAGCAAGTCTCCATTAGCGAACACTCTATGAGATGTGTCCAATGTGTCTCCTCCAAAGGTCGCCTAATGCTCCACCACACCTCCTAATCCATGTGTACCTCCTAGCCCACCACACTTACATGATCACTCCACAATCAAGCATCCTCGAGTCAAATGAAATCCTCCGTGCAAACAACCAAGTGTCCCCATTCCATCTAGGGCTTAACACTCTCCTCCAAGATTCCCAATGCTCATTCTCCATGGTGAATCATCCTCCAAGCAAGCAACCCAATCTCCATGTGACCATCATGAAGAATGTCATCATGCCAGCTAGGTCTCCAAAGCTCCAAGGAAGAATGCCACATAGGCATCAAGACAAGATACAACACTCAATGACCAAGCCAACTCCAATGTATATGTCTATCACGAAACAACCAAGGGTCATCCATACACCATGCACCTCACATCACATGAAGCATCCCCAAGCATGGTATAACTATAAACACTTTCGGAGTAACCAAAAAACTAACAAAATGATGGATTCATTAGCAAGTCGTAATGTCATCCTTGAGTTAAAAAATGATATGTCAAATAGACAGTGGACATATATTTGACTCTACCATCATCTCCATTAATTGGCAAACAATAAAAACTTACTGGACGCCTCTCAAAAGCAAGGAAAAAGAGAGATTATAATGATTGAACCCTTGCTAGCCTACTTACAAGATAAAAGGTGAGAACTATAAGAACACAAAACTCCATCAATGAATGTGACAACCACCATAGGCCTTACTATCACACTCATTTAAACAAGGCCTCCTTGCTAGCACACTAGCTAAAACCAGTGTTATCATAACCGGTTTGAACCGGCCAGTCTAACCGATTGGAGGGAAAAACCGGTTTGGACCAACCTCATGAACTGTTTTTGGCAAGTTCGGTACCAAACCAGCCAGTTCAGTAAAGCGACATACAATGCAACACATGGGGCATGTTTTGCTGCCTTTTTTTCTAATAGCTAGCTATTGGCCCACAATAGGTGCCTAATATTCAAGCCTATGGCCCTACTATTGGTATGCAATTTATGGTAATGTTAAATTGACATTATCTTTTATCTTTCATTTTGATCCTTTTACTTAAATATTTAACATTACCATGAAATGACTCAAGATGTTTGAAAGTGGTTCTGAAGTCGTTGGATATCATATGGAGAAAGTAGAATTTAAGATCTCACTCAAAATCCAACAAACTTAACAGTTCTTCAGGATTTCAAGATTGGTGGGATTGCAACGTTTCCATTGGATTTTGTCACGTGCAAGGGTATGTGACTAGCATTTAATTAAGGGCACCAAACCCTCTATGTACCTTGATGTTAGTGGCATTGGTTGTCAAACTCCTCTAACATGATCCTACCAAAAATGTACCCATCACTCAAACAAAATCTTGAATTGACATGCTAAGCATTTTCTATCGTATTTTAATGCTTAGAGGGTGATATTGATGATGAAGATCCCAATATAGGCAAAGATTTTGATGATGTGTAGGTATTTTTTGTAGCATGATTTTTTCTGGATGTTACAGGCCATCTAGGGCCTGTTTTTTGATGTATTTTCAGTTCAAAGATGGATTGCACTCGGTGTTATTTTGGTTATGTCCATCCCCACATGCTATATAAGTGAGAACTTTTGCTTATTTGTGTAATGGTTTGGATTCATATGGATGCACATGAATATATATGTTTTTATTTAAAATTTGAATATTTTATGTGTTTTTGGTTGACTTGTTTTTTGGTCCGATTTTTTACCAGTACTAACCGATTCCCAATCCAGAGGGTCTACTGGTGTGATGACCAATGTTGTTCTAATAACATTGGCTAAAATAAGGCCTCTTTGTTATCCTTCTCACAACAACAAGGAAAACTTTGATTCCATTACAAAAACAAACTTTTCTATATATCTCCCATTGTTATTCCCTCACTTGTGCAAAAACTAATATTCACAACAAAAAAGTTGGATATATCCATTACCACTATGTTGAAGTCATGCACATGGAATATAAGGAAAAGGATTTAGCGGATGTGTTGTAGCGGCTACAACCACCCTCCGAAATTTTGCCTTAGCTTCATTTTGGAGCCTCCCTTCCAACCTTCATAGCAGCTTGCCTCGCTTCGTCAAGTTCACCAGCTTCATGTTTTGCTTGCACAAAGGCAGCCTGTCGATCACTGCTTGATGCATTCCCCTCACAGGTTGTTCACCTGGACTCGGTCCAGCTGCAGGCTGAACAGCTTCCCCTAGAAAATTGCGCATTTCTGAAGGGCAACCAACCTTCCCTCCAAAAATTGTGCAATCTTGTCTGGCAGTCCGCTGAGCTCCAGGATTGCGCAATCCTGTCTGGCAGTCTGCTGAGCTCAAGGATTGCGCAATCCTGCCAGTCAACACTCCCAACAGGAATTGCACAATTTTCCCTAGCAGGGCTGCTCAGTCTAGAATTTGCGCAAATCTAGGCAGCAGTCAGCTGCTCTGCCCAAAAATTGCGCAAATCTCCTGGGCAATCAGCCTAGCTCCCAGCCAGAAATGCGCATTTCCTTCAAGCAGTCGAACAACCTCTTGCATGTGCAGCTAAGTTGACCGATTCCCTCCAGGAACGAGCAAAACGGACTTGCATGCATGGGTTGCTTCTCCCAAGGCAGCATGCAAAGGTATCCCTTGTTTCAGGGATCTATGTTTAGTAGTTGGAGGTTACATGCAAGGATCATTTCAGAAACCTCCCACCAAGTGTCGCATTCCCTAGATTTGTGCCATGCGCATCACAACCTCGATGTTATCAAAACTCATCAACTGGACGCTACAGAGCTCATTCCTCACATCAACCTTGCAGCTCTGACATCCCACATCACATCTAGGTGCAATCGGCACATTCAACTCAGCTGTTTTGGGGTAAGCCCACTTCCCATGCCTTGTGTTGCATTTCTGTCGCTTTTTGTGTTTTCACTTGTATGAGTACTATTCGCTTGATTTCTTTGAACGCTTCTTGTCATTTACATGTATATTAGCTTATCCTAGCACCGTTTCAGTTTTCGTAAACATCTCACTGTTGTCACATGCATGAAACTGTTTTCGCGAACAGTCGTTGATTTGACAACTCGCCTCACCCACATGCATGTTGTTCCATTTTCTGAATCTGTCATTCAACATTTGCATGCATGATCATTCACTTATGCTATACGCTCAGTATCAACATGCATTCGCACTCACATTCACTTGTAGTTGCTTGTCGACGAGTCTAGCCAACCTTGGCCTGGACTCTGCCCCACCAAGAGCCTCACCAAGACAGCATTGCGCAATCCTAAGAGGGAAGGCTCTGCCTTCCTCTCCAGAAATGCGCATTTCTGCCTAGCAGTTGTTCCCTAGACCTGCTTTGCACAATCCTAAAGAACAGTGACTGATGGCCAAGAAAATTATGCAATGCAGTCATTGAGCCTGCAGCCATTGCCAACTGAGATTGTGCATTGCGCGATTCCAGCAGTTAACAGCCAAATTGGATTGTGCATTACGCAGTTCCAGCAGTCAGTCAGTCTCCCAGCAGCCCAAACTGTGCCTTGTGCAGTCTTGGCAGTCGATCTCCCGACCTCCCGACCAAAATTGTGTAACCTTCATGGTCAGCCACACAGGTATGTTGCAAGTTAGTTCTCAAGTTCATTTTGATTTTCAACTGACAAATTGCTTGCCATGAGTGTTTCCATGTCTCCAGGTATTGCAGGTGTTCATTTGCCTCTCAGCAATGCAGATACAATGGTTTCCAAGAGAGCGAAGTCAAAGACACGTTCAGAGCACACCTGGAGATGTAGTCGATCAAACGTCTATGAGCTTGCCTACTCACGAAGATGTCAAGTTGTTCGTAGACAAGAACATCAAGATATCAACAAGCAGCATCATGAACAACAGTTGAAGGCAGCATATCGAACGCAGTGAATGCAACGAACGCACCAAATGCAGCGGATGCTATGAATGCAAGAGGAA
Organism: Pinus taeda; assembly: GCA_000404065.3. Taxonomy (NCBI): domain Eukaryota; kingdom Viridiplantae; phylum Streptophyta; class Pinopsida; order Pinales; family Pinaceae; genus Pinus; species Pinus taeda. The sequence continues at coordinate 128,154 of APFE030430588.1, forward strand.
GGTTGTTGACAACATAGAGGCGGAACAAAGTTGCAAGATCAAGCAGATCCACTGATAATGAAAGCAATTTTGGAGACTCAGGCTATGAGGTGACGGCACGACATGAAGATCTCGCAAAGACAGAGAATGGAACAGAGAAGGAGTTGCATGTGTTGAAGCAGCAACTCAGGAAGAACATGAAGTTGCACAGACAGATGAATGAGTTGCAACAGGAACAGCAGTGGGCGCAACGTTCACTCACGGATGAAACTGCCCCTGTATAAGTTAAATATTCGTCCCATCAGCTGACATGGAGAGAATGGTGAGCAGTGTTGTTGATCGCATGCAAAGGATTTAGCAACAAGCATGTCATTGTGCGCACGCATGCAACCCAACCCATTCAGCACACTCACCAAGGAGAAGATAAGAAGCAAGTCCAACTGAAGTTGAACATGTACTTCGGCAAGTTGATGTGCATGACCACCAGCACACACTTGAAGATCAACACGGACATTATGCATCAGTGTGTTGCCAGTTTAGCCGCACCCAAGAAGACCATGCGCATGTTAGTAAACGAGTTGGATGAAGGGGCCAAACCAGTGCACCGATTGCAACGGAGGCAAGAGTTCGCTTCAGCAAGATGTCACCATGAGGTGCATGCACACCATCACGAAAGACCAAGGTTGGCATCAACTCACCACCTTCACCATCACGAGCATGTCAAAGAGTTGGTCTAATCACAACGAACCGAGTGTTAGTGATATCTTGCTTGGCTTGCTCAAGCCATGTTGTCTCACATGAGTACATGTGCATTGCAATGTTGAGTCATGTCAAGTGTAAGTCAAGTGTCAATAGTTGGATGTAACAATCATAGAATAGGTGAAGAGTCATGAGGGTAGTTGAACTGTCACAAAGGGGAATGTCAAGGGTCACCCCACCCTTTGCTATAAATAGTCCCTCATAACTCATTGTAAGGGCTTTTGGTCAACCAAGCTTGCGATAAGACTATCTTGGAAAAAGCTTGAACAGTATTGTAACGTGCCTTGGCTTCTCCACTGCACGGAGCTAGTTCATCTCTTTGAAGGAGCAGGCGGATGTGGCTGTAACATTCCACTGTTGGGGCTAGTGAGTTTACATGGATGTATTGTACGATTGGAACTTACACTTCTCTATATAATAAGAGTTAACATGTTTTCACACATGTATTGTATCTGTTGTAAGACTGATCTTTAACACTTGTAATGCATGTTGCTTTAACCTGTGTTATACATTTGAACTGTTTCATTTGTTGCAATGCATAATCTATTAATGGAAATGTGTTGTATATGTTGTTAATGTTGTCTCGTTCGTGTCGACTGCTCTACCGGACATCAGGCAGACCTTTCATATGAAGCTCGTTGTAACAACCGTTGCACTCGTTCGGACTAATCCATGAGTGTTTTACATGTTATCTTACCTTGTATGTTGTGATTGTTGCATCTGAGTGGACTGCTCTGACGGAAGTTTTGCATGTCCTGTGTGTTGTGTGTTCCTAGCCGAGTTGGGACTGATCCCTTTCAACCTGGAACTCACCTTCACCCCCATCTCAACCCAGCTGTGTTAGAACCTCTCATACACCTTCCTTGACTCACTGCAGCGGTCACACCCTTGCTACTGAGAGAGTTATCTTACTTGCCTTTGTGCGACATTGCAGTCAAGGCATTGCTTTATGACCCACTGTTGGGACTCCTACACCAAATGGTTTGAGGTCTAATTGGGACTTCTTACCAGGGAGATCCCCTTGCATGTTGGCGGGTCCAGCACTATCAATAGGATGGTAATCAAGTTTCTTGTAAGAGCTTGTTTGCATACTAGCACAAAACCCCTTACCATTGTCAACATGGGGATATATAGGAAAAGAAAAGTTGATGACACTTGGAAATGAGTTTATTGCTTATGTCTAATGCCATCATGAGTAGCAATGAGCACATACTTTCCATTAAGATCATAAATGACTCTAACCTCTTTCAGTGAATGGACAGATCATTGAGAAACACAAACCCAAACCACACTCAGCGACGAGTTTATTACTTCTGTCTAATTCCCTCATGGGTAGCAATGAGCACTTACTCCCATGGAGCACATAAATGACTTCGACCTCTTTCAGTGAATGGACAGATCCATTGGGAAACACAAACCCAAACCACAATCTACAACTTTCTCTCACTTTATACATCCTTGCAACACAAAAATTGAGGTAGTTAAGTCACAAGTGTGTGCCACTTTCGATACCATATGCCCCCTTCCCCCTGCCCATGAGTCCACGCCTCCTCTATGCCTACGTCATATTACATCTTTGGATTTATACACCATTAACTTAGTAAAAGAGCAAATGTCTCAAACACATGATCTAGTATTTAAACATATTTACATCATAAGACATAGTCCCAATATTGGAGGTACTGAGACTCGAAATAGGGTCGACAATTACAGTCAAAGCATCATCTTCTACGAAGTAACATAAGGAAGACCGCATGGGTGTGTAAAGCTCTGAATTTTGAAAACAAAAGATTAGTTGTGTTTTAAATACACACCCTTGGTTTGGGCCTATAATAATCAGCAACAAGATTACGAGCATCTCACCTCTACTGAAATTTCACAAATTCCAAATACAAAAGTTTTCTTTCAATTCTATGTGCTAATGGTATTTTATATGTGACTGGTGGTATTTTCCTTTAGTATAAAGTATCAGTAGCAGAAGCCATCTGCAATAAATTCCATAGAAATTTCCCTAGATCATATCAAAAATCTAAAGCGCCACAGGGTGAGTATAGAAAAGATTAACAGTTCAAGTTTTAAAAACAACCTTAAAGACAAGCACAACGAAATAGCAATGTCATAAAACCAAAATTCCATGCTGTAGTTGGTACCAGACCCAAGGCGGGTAGATCATCCTTGTGTTGTTAGGTGGCCCTGCCCACCCCTCAGTGGCCATGGATTGAGCACATTAACTTCCCAGCAACCGCTGTCTTACTACTGCAGCATCTAGACCTTGAAAATTGCCAGAGGAACAGTGAGAATTGTATCACCCCAAGGACCAAGCAGGAAAGTTACACAGCCAGCCATGTTGGCAATCTCGGTGTTCGGTCGTGTCCTGGCTACCATGATGCTGCAACAGACCATATTGCACCGGGACTGCTGCAATCTGGCGGATGGAGAGAAGATTGAGCAATATAAAAAGACGGGAGTCTGGCAAGAACTCATTGATCTGATCTAAGACTATGCTATCAGAGTTCTTGAGCCTGAACATCTCTTGAGGAATCTTTCCAGCGGTTAGCTGGAGGCTGTATGACCAGAATAAAACGGAGGGAGCCTGGAATTAACTCCTTGATCTGATCTAAGACTATTCTATCGGAGATCTTAAGCCTGAACTTCTCAACGATGACTTTTTCCCCCTGTTAACTGGAGCTTGGATACCGACAAAGTGCCTTTGACTTTAGCGAGGGTAAGAACGAGAGACTGAAAGCTCAAGCCCAAACATGATTTCTTGCCCAGAAATATATGCAATTATTTACAAGTAGATAGTTTAGTTTAACAGAAATCCTTACAACAGCAAGTAAAACGCTGGATTTTAGTCAATCAACTTGCAATGGAGATGACTTAATGTATTTATCTGTGGAAGGAAACCCTACACTTTACACGTAATGTTCTGCTCACGTTGTTAAATTTGGTTGGAGTTTCACACCATTCCTCAGAAAAACATATCCCCGAGGGTTAGCCCAATCAGTTGGAGCCACTTCACGTTGCCTGTAGATTCCAGTTGGCTTTCCGCTAAGGCGCACTAAGTCTATGACACTCTAGACTGGGTACCATAATTAGGGAAGAAGGAAAAAAAAACCTTAGCATAATGTAGTATTTATTTATCTAATTAACCTTACACTGGGGATACATATATATAAGTACATTTAGCTATATATGATGACGACAACGCGCAACATCTACCTTAAGACAATAAAAGGAAGAAGATAATTCTGTCAAAATTTTGCTCCATTTAGGGCCATTTCAGCCTGATCGATATACTCAAATACCTTCAATGTCTAACATAAACTATAATACGGGGCCATATCTGCACAATTAAGATAGGCTTTCAATGAACTATTTTTGAAGTTTGTTTCGCATGGGACTCCTAGATTCAACTAAACTTGATGAATTTTGCGCATGCAATAGCATCTCCATCTGATAATTAAAGACCTCGTCTTTTAACAATTTCAATCAACAAAAGACTTGGAAACTTAAAGGAAAAAGCATAGAAGACGAGACAAGAATGCATACGGTAACGCAAAGGGGTGAACAATGAACGTAATCTTGTCATCGTAGAAGCGGAGGACCTCCTTCAATGGCCACCATGAGTCCCTGCTGTCTGGACAGAGCGGGTCAAAGAAAGCCTCCACCAGCACTGAATTCACCGTTACTCTGTCCTTGTACACAAACCCATCGTATCTCGGAGGGATTGGAAGCTGCGCTGCGATCTTCGCTGCTGTAAACGCCACAATTAACAGTGCGAATAACGCTACCTTTGAAGCCACCATGTTCTCTCGTTGTATCTGTACACCACCGTTCCAGGAGCAATGAATCTATAAATAATCTTGTCCGAGTGGACAGCCGAGCCACGGCATCGGCAATGGACGGTGGTAGATGCAGTAGTAAGGGACCTACAAAGCTCTGGAAAATTGTCAACGAAAAGCATTCTTTTCTTTAATTCAACGGAAATCACTGTAGAGTGCAGCAGTTCAGTTTAGCTATGGCAATGTCCTAGTGAAGAAAGTGCCAGTTTACAAAATACACACTACATATTTCTCTTCGTCCGACAGCATCTTAATGCTTAGTGAGCTTTTTCTTTCTTTCAGCCTCGTGGAGAGTTACAAATATATATTTGTTTTCTTTCTATAAGGAAGGTTTTGGGTTCATTGGACGCAGGAATGATGTAAGTTCATTAGAAGTTAGAAGTTGAGCAAGGATGTGTTCTCAGTTGTAGGGAATATATTGCAATCAACCAAATCTTTGACCTTTTAGGATGCACTTTGGCATGAAAAATTATTGGTAATAGAGTAGGGATGGACTACCTTTTGAGATAGATAAAGTAGATTTAGGGTTCAAGTTTAGGCTAAATACTAGTTTCTATACTAAATGAAGTTTGGTTTAGGATAGGTCTTATTTGTCTATAAAAACACCGACACTTTTTTTTTATGCTAGGGATTTTTTTTTTTTATGCTAGGGATGAGCCAATGTCACCTTAGTATGGATAAAGCTTCTTGGACTCCCTGTGGAACACTAGACTATTCAAGATTTATGCATAATTGAAAACAACCTAAGAAAAATTATTCTCGTCCATGATAATTTTATGTATGAAAGATAAAGGTCAATTTCAAGGATATTAGTTGATTTTAATGTAAGAAGACTTCTTTTTGAGAGAACTAAATTGATTATTAAAAAATGCAAGTATGTTTCACATACACTTTCCCAACTCCCTGTCAATTAACACACATTTGTGATGCTATACATGGGACATACTTATTGGCCATTTTTTTTGCCATAGTAAAAATGACTTGTAACCTTGGTCAATTAACCAAATAATATTTATATTATAAAAGCGACTTTAAATTTATTTGATTTATTAAAACTAATTTAACCAAAGAAATTTGAAAGATGATTCCCAATATTAACAAACTATTGTGTGTGTGTGAAAAATGGAAAAAAAAAAAGATGGACATTGTTTGTGAAAACGATTTTGAAGAGTATAGGAAACATGTCAAAAATATACACATCATTTATCCAAAATTTTCTAGGATTTCAGTATATTCCTTTTGCACATTTGCATATTTGCCATCAATTTTTAACTTGAATGATTAAATGATTTGTCATCAACTTTAGGTTATTTAAGTGTTAAGTCTTTAGTGGCTTGGCATAAGAATTTAGAATAGTGATGATGGCTGGCAAAAATTGTTAAGGAAGGGTAGAGCCAATGCTCATCCACCAAAGTGTTTGTTCAAAAAATTGTAAAATATTAAACTCATACATCATTTGTATATTTATAATTCTAAATCAAAAGATACCACATCTAGAATAACAATATAGAAATATACATTTATTACATATTCAAAATATGGAATCTAAAGGTACCTCATTTTGGAAATTTGAGCTTATCCCAATTGTGGCTTTGGGTTATCAATGAATCTAACTACAAAGTCAACTTTTGAGTTATCAATGATTCCAACTACAAAGTCAACTTTTGAGTTATCAATGAATCCAACTACAAAGTTAACTTTTGGGTTATCAAATAACCCAATGACAAAGTCAACCCAAGCTCTTCTTGATTGTATATTTGGATCATTAGAGAGCCTAACAACAAATTCAATAATTAACTGTATGGTTGAGCCTTCTGATGAAACCTGGAGTTCATTCGACACTGAATGAATATCCTCTTACCATATATATATAAATGCTTATCTCGTTAATTGATCTTTTTATTTAGTTATTCATGAAGCACTTCTTATATCTTGGAGCAACTCAACTTAACCACACTAATCACTTTTGATCCTTTGATCCCTTTCCCTTCACCCTAATCACTTTGTCCCCTTTCCATCCACCGTAATTACTTTATCATTAGGTAATGTACACATGTTTCACTTAGATGTCAAGTAAGGGTAGACCAAGTGGTTGAGGTAGGTTGTTAACTCCTTCACCACTTGTGTTCGATTCCCTGAAATGACATGTTAAGCATGTCGTGGGAATAGGTGTCCTGGTCAATTCAAGACATCTTGGTTCTTGCTAAGTCATATATTCTTGGTATATTCAGCTTACAAGCAACTGGGTTACTCCAAAAAAATGTGTAAAATTTCAACATGTTTCACTCACATCCTTTCACTACAATATTACAAACAAATATCGATAATTTATTTCACAGCCATATTCTTTAATTTCTTATTGTTTTGGATGTATGACATATATTTATAGTTTAACATTGTGAGAAATTGAGTAACTCCTTTAAAAAGAAAGTTACATCAACATTAGATTTAATGAAAATTTATATTACTCACATGGGGAAATATTTGTTGGGTGAGTATTTCAACAATTTATGGACATATTTTGAGCAAAACTCCTTGGAAATATGCCCAAAAAATAAAAATGTAGAACATTTAAATTCCAATATATTTGTTTGCATAAATATAACACAACTTGCTATTGTTAAAATAATAATAACAATTAAAATGTTATTACCAATACCAAATGGTTGAGGAGCCACCTTTAAGGATATTAAACTATGGAGTTGTCTTTAGTGCGACTTTTTGGACTTTTTGGACTTTTTGCTAACGGAATCCGACCGGAAAATTTTGAAGTGAAATCTTGATTTGTATTATTTAAACTGGTTTTTTGACTAGATATATGGATCTAGGGCACTTCGATTGTGAAGGGGTTACCTATCAAGTTTGTGATTTCAGTAAATTCCTACCGGATTTTAGAGAAATTAAACAGTAAAAGCTTCAAAAAATACTCACTAAAAACAACTCGTTAAAATATCCAAAAGGGCATCCAAGCTTGGACTCGCTTCCCACAATCTCATTTTATTCTAGTCTACGTTAAGAATTTTCATCTTATCTATCTTATTTATTTACTTACCATCCATAATAAAATTTGAAAAAATATTATAATTAATTTTTATTTTTTATTTCATATGAAAATCATATCTACTCTAATTAGATTTAAATAAGAAAAGAGAATAATAGACTTTTCTTTTTATTATGATTTTTCTTATTTATTATTTAAATAAAATTTATTAGACTTTTTTGTATGCATTATTTAAAAATTAGATAGGATGAAATATTTACTGTAAAGTGGAATACACCAATAAAATAAATCACCCTTTCATTTTTTCTTTATTAACTTTTTATCTATATTTTTTATTTTTTAAAATCCATATAAATTTCACATATTTTCTAATTTTATTTTAAATTATAAATTAAAAAATCAGTGTAAAGTTATCATATATCTTATTTTCTCATTCAAACATACATACCTATATAAATCTATTTTAACCTTAAATCTATCACTCCTCCAAAAGAACAAATCTCTTAATCTTCCAAAAAAAAATATAAAATCTCTTAAATTATAAACCTCACTTAATCCCTAGTTAATATATATATATACCGCATACTAACTCCATCCATGTTAAAACGAAAGAAATAATTATTTTGACCTAACAGGCCAATACACCAATAAATTGTTTTAAACCGAGAGGGCATACTTAAAACTCACAACCTTGTTCTAACTCAAGAAAAGATAAACATGTGGGAAGCAATGGCTCGCGTCTGTTGTTTCATTCTATCCCGCCAACATCACGAGCTAGTTCCTGCTTGAACTTCCCGCGTTCGGACCATGGAGTGGCCACAAGATCTTCGTCGCCCTTTTGCGCATGAACTCCTCCTTTCTTTGGGATTCTCGTACAGCAAGATGTATCTCCTTGCTCGATGCCGTACCTCTAGCCTCAGAAGTTGTCTGAGGACAGGGGCGGGATGTTTTTTGCAGGGGTTTTGGTCTGGTTAAAGCTGTGGGAGTTAGGTCACAGTCATGGTCTGCTGCAGGTCGCACATTTTCTTCGAGGAGCATCGACGACGTCACTAGTGGAGCTCCCTGCCACACATCTGGCGCGGGAGACAGTTGTAAGTCTGGCTCTTTATTTTCTATTCTCCCATCTGCAGTCTTTTATTTCCATCATAGTTCGAAATCAATGAAGATTTTTGCACATTCGACCAAAGGGGTTTTGGATTTTGTATGGGCGACGGGGCTGTATTTTCCCATCATCTGCGTTTTGTTTGAAGGCCCTTTAATATCTGCGACAAAACAGATAAAGGATTCTCCTCCCTTCCTCCTGGCTGAGCAGGAGAAGGACAAAATTCCAGATCTTTATAAGGAACATGGGAGGCAAATCCATAGTTTTTTGGACAAAGTGCACAGATACAATCCTATCCCTAAAAGAGATTATTGCAGAAAAATGAGGTATCCCCCAATATTACCAGTGCCTACCATTCAAGGGGAAAATCCTCCAAGACTTCTCCCCGATAAAGGAAAACAATATAACAAGGAATTCCACCATTACGCTGACATCCAGATTGCATGGGGGTGCCAGGTCTACAAATGGCACAGTTGCCACATTTAAAGATGTAATCCAGGGGAGAAAAAATGGATCTTTTGTTTCGTTCAAAGAAGCAGTTCAATGAAGGTCTTCGAGGGTTGCAGAATATAACATTTTTGGTTCATATATTGTGGACCAAATGGAGCAAGTTACATCCATGGAGATTAATACAAATGGATTTTTTGTTTTGTTCCTTCAAAGAAGCAGTTCAATGAAGGTCTTTAAGGGTTGCAGAATGGAACAACATTTTTGGTCCAGACGAAATGGAGCAAGTTCCATTCATCCATGGAGATTAATAACTCATAAGTATCTTCTTTATTCACATTACTAGACTCTAAAGCCATTATATGTAGATTTAATGGTTTTTGGGCAAAAGTGAAGCATTACATCAATGGGTGCTCACTTCTTAGACAATAAATTGTGATATTTATCTCTGCTCTAAAGTATTTTTCATAGTCCAATTTGACACACAAAAAGAACTGGATTTTGTACTAAATGAAGGGCCATGGTTCTGGGGTAGAGTTGTTTTATTAATTACTCCATGGTTCCCTAGTTTTGATGCAACATCCATGGTGGTCACTTCCATGCCAGTTTGGGTTAGGCTTCCAAACCCACCCCTTCCTTTCTAGCAACACTAAGTCCTTAAAGGCATAGGAAACAAACTAGGCAAATTCAAAAAAATGGACCTGGAAAGAACAGAAAAAGATTATTCACCTTTGCTAAGATTTGTGTGGAGGTTGACTTCAACAAAGGCATACCATCACATCACCCAAAAACATAATATTTTTTAGTGGTCACAAATTCTAGATTATGAGAACACAACCTTTAGATGTTGTGTGTGCTCTCAAACAAGTCATCTTCAGAACACATGGCCTCTGACAAAGAAGATCCCTAAAAGGAAAAAGAAGCAGCCAAATAGACCAAAAGGCTGGAATTTTAATGAACCTCCCTAATTGGATGAAGAGGAGGAAAACAAAGAGACACAACTAGAACAACTCGAAGATAAAATGGATGGGGAGGTTGTGGTATAGGATGGGTCTGTCCCTCCACATCCAACAGGTCTGGAAACAGAAAAACAATAGTACTCCGCAAGTCATTATGGCACCAAACAAGCACATGTGTTAGAGGGCTCGGATCCAGACAAAGAATCTTCACTTCTAGATGAGGTTCAAGAACTAGCTTTGGTGCTAGTTGATTAAGATCATGAGTGATGGAAAAAGGTGCAAAGAAGGAAGGGTATAAAGGAAAAAAATAGCTCAAATTGCCATCCATAATCTTCTATTTCTCTGGTTTTTTATTTTTTCCTTGTCATATGTTCGATGGTTCATGTCCTATTTTATAACCATATTTGCTCATATCTCTACTCTTTATTGTAAAGTCATGCTCCCTTCATGCTACTTTCAGCATACATACTATGTGCGTCTACAAAATGTAATTTTTATTTTTCTTAATAAAAATTATGGATTTTTCTCTAGGGAAAAAATATTGTTTTAACCATATGATTTTTTAAATTGTTTTATATAATATATACATAATTGATATTCAAATATTTTAATTAATGTGGAGATTGAAATATTTTTTTTATAACTCACATTATTCACATTAAAATATTTATTTATGTATTGTAGCTGCTACAACACCCCTAAATTTTTTTAGCCTAAATGCCTAAATTTTGGGTTTCCCTTTGCTTTTCAAAGTTTTAACAATTATTACAGTGGTTTAAATTAGTCACAATCCTTAAATAACCTATATGTTATAAAAAAAAATGGTTGCTCATGTTTTCATAAAGTGCATTTTCTATTCCCACCTTGCTTCATCTTGGTTTTCATTCTTTTGAATGTATTATAATATGGGGAGTTGCTACTTCATTCTTGCACCTTCAAAGCTCTATATTGTAATGTTATGGATGAAGACTCCATGTTTTACTTTGATCTTCATCCCCCAATTTGTATCTCGAAGCTTGAATTCTCACCAGCATTTCGTGGCAATTTGTAGACATAGTAATGACATCATCATCGTAGGAATTGCATTGCATACCGTTCTTTCCAGAAAAGACAAACACCTTTATCACTTACATTGGTAAAACCACTTAAAAGTTTATTTTGGAACTTTTATAAGCCTATTGTGTTGGAACTAGCTTGCTCAACTAGCTTAGGCCTGCAATCTCTTTCATTTATTGTGCATATAAAGATTTAACATTCAAGTTTATAAAAGCTCATATTATGTCTCTTGTATAAATCATTTAACTAATTCATATTATGTTTGAGCATGCTAGCCCTCACAAATTGTTATTTGTGCAATGAGATTCACCACTTAAAAAGAATCTTTTAGGGTTGTGACATGTGACAATGAGTGAGTTGTGTATGGGAGCCCTTGACAATATTAAAGAAGCACTGAGGCAGCTAGTTATGTTGTCATTGTAATTGTAATTGTGTCAGGAAGAAACCCGCATGTTAAAGAAGCACTGAGGCAGCTAGTTATGTTGTCATTGTAATTGTAATTGTGTCAGGAAGAAACCCGCATGTTGGTGAAGGCTATTGGAGTAGCTTCTTGAAGCATGGAAGGAATACCCATTTGATGAAACCTTGTGGCAGCCAAAAAAACCCCAATATTTTCCAAAATAAAAAGCTCATTTATTAATGAAAATACCCTCAAAAGGGCCGCCACAAAGGAACCTAAAGACAAGTCAACATTAAGTTTGAAGATTCATTGAAGTTCGCCCTAAAGGAGGAGCGCCACCTTTTGAAGGATTCATTATTATACCAAAAGTACAAAATCAGCTCAAAAGAGGAAGAGACATGTCACTTGTGAAAAGACACTAAAATATGTTTCAAATTGCATAGATCTGTGCATGATGATTTCTTACGAGGATGGCGAGCTTTTCTTGATGATGATGGTGAAGGGTCTTGGGGTAAGTTTGGAAAAATTATCTCGACGATGATGGCGAGGTTATATTAGTGATTTTATCGCACTTGGTACGAGAATGATATTTTAAATTATTTTTCTACATTCAACCGCATACATAGTCCTTGTAGTGTTATTAGCATTACATGGGAAACTGTTATTGTCCATAGAAGTCGTAGGATCATTTTTTCCACAGGCTTTTTAGATTATGTCAATATTAAAAAGATTCTAAATTATTTTTCTACATTCAACAGTATACATAGTCCTTGTAGTGTTATTAGCATTACATGGGAAACTGCTATTCTCCATAGAAGCCGTAGGATCAGTTTTTTCACAGGCTTTTTAGATTATGTCAATATTAAAAAGATACGGATTTGGATAGTTTAGTTGGTTGAGTTTCTGTTGTTAAATATACCTTATTTGTCTGGAGGTTATGGGGTCAAATCTTCTTGACACTCTTAGAGTTAGGCTTTACTAGTTTGGTCAATGAGTAAATCCCTTCGAATTGATCTACTTAAATTTTCTCATGGATATAATGACCACTGAGTATCCATTAACCACATAAAAAAATGTATAACAATCGAATTAATTAGGTTAAAACCACCTAATTGTGCTTTAATGTGTTGAGTTTTGTCTCTGTCCATACACAAGACTTATCTTCCCTATCATGGCACACACTTAGCATGTCATCTAGACCATATGATGACAAACAACATTTATCAATTCTCACAAAGCCTCTTTGAGAATGGACGTGTGAACAGATGAATGTTGTCTCAATGGTTGTGGAACAAATTCAACGACAGATCGCAGTTAGATGTCCTTTTGAATCAAACGCTTTAGTCGAGGGTCTCTATTGGCCTACACAAGGGGTTGTAATCACAATAAGACTGGTCAAGAGAGGGTCTCATATCCACATTTTGTACTTGATGCCTTCACATGGCACGGTATTACTGCATGCGAAATTAATGGCTTCCTTTGTTGCTGAGGTTCCAGTTATGTTGCTATTAGCATATGGTCACAGCCTCTAGAGAAGCTGCTACAAGCATGTATAAATTCGGCCTCAAAAGAGAAGCTCTGATCTGAAGTATGGCCTTGACAGCGATTTGATATCACAATAAATTGCTAGAAAATAGGACCAGAAAACCTCCACCATAAGACTGATTGGATCCTCCTTGTAGGGATGTTTTGGCACTGTGGATTTCACCCTCAAATTAATAAGTCTGCTACAGCAAAACAAATTGCCTAATGGATGTTATTCTGGAGCGGATTACTAGTCACTAAGGATATTCGGCCCTTTCCTTATAATGCACAGATTTAGCCTTAAGGACTTGCTTCAGATGCCAAGGAAATACAGCTCGACCTCGTGGTTGGTGGAGAAATGACACTAAAACCATTGATCCTCTTTGGAAGAACTACTACAACCTCATACTGTACTGATCGATCTCCATAATGGCTGCTAGATTCGTTCTTCAGAACTGAGAAGAAGCTGGATATTCGGCCTCTATATATTCGTTCCTCCTTTGACAACAAGAAAGAGCACTCAACATCTTGATTTCATCTGCAACTCGGCTTTTTGGTTTCTGCCTCGGCGATTTGATCACAATACAAGAAAATGGCCTCCTAATTCTATTGTCTGACCCTCCTTTCAAAATAAGTGCACTCGGAAGCTCACTCGATTTCGTCTTCTGGAAATTAATGCTCAGATCTGGACTTTTAAATATATCTCTTCAGAGAAAGTAATTCGATCCTCCAGCTCAATTACCCTTCTGCAATCGACCACGATTTCCTCGAGAATTCGATCCCCTTATCAGAATTAAACTCAGTCCTCAAAGATTCGATCTACCTATTAAATGTTGATGACCCCTGGCTCTCACGGCTTAGTGAATATTTTGGCCTTAAAACTTTGCTGTCGGCCTCCTCCTTCTCACATGTCGACAACGTAGCCCACTTATGTTGACACAGGTGTTTTCGAACTCTACAAATCGTTGTTTTGAGCACACAATTGCATTCACAACATTCTTCAATTCGATGGCATTTGCAACGTCCTCCAAAACACGTTCTACTTCAACATAGATTCTGATTACACAACCTTAACGTTGCTTCACTCATTGTAGGCTCAACGCAAAGGCCAAAGGATAGACCGGTACGAATTTTAATGCAAACCTCCAAACGAAATTGTTATGCAATTCTGCAGACCCACTCACACACAGGTTTCACACTCACTCCAGCTCTGCAAAACCATGCTACATTCACTTATGCTTTACACAAGCAACTCATAGCTTATCACCGCATAACGACGCTCCAATAGTTCATACAGCTAAACATTTCAATGCTTGGTCACCACAACTACAAAACCACCGTGAAAATTGCCAAAAACTGCACCGCACCACTGCTGAGTACATTTACCATGGAAAATAATGCCGCTTATGCTTAAATACCTTTCATTCAATTCCTTTGTTGTCTCAAGTCTCAAAAAAGCATTCTGAATACCCAAATTCTCCCAACGTAATTTTTGAACAATGTAGTTTCCAGATCGGTGCCCAAAAACTGCAAAACTCCTTGGTGAGGAGGCTTTGGTGTTGGGGGCGTCTACGTTCTTCTGTCAATGCAAAAATATTTGCAGTGTGCACCATCGCCTTCGAACATGGCCTCCCTTAATTTGATAGCATTCAAATGTAACTCCGTCTATAGAAATCGCTCCTGTAACTCTATGGTATTTCGAGCCGCTGGAACGCAACGCCAATGGCAAATACCACGCCCATGTCCGTCGGATTTCCCTATAAGCTCAGAGCAAATGGGTAACTTTATGTTAATTGTGGTGAATGGATATGTACTTAGTAAATTATTTGACCACGCATATTTTCAGCAGATTTCCAAATATTTTGGGAATCAACCATTCACATAAGCTCAAAAGCTCAAGGTAAATGACACCACATCCCCTTGATTCCACACAATTGATTTTATAGATAAACATTCATATCTTTCATTCAATTTGGATGCTCTGATACTAATTAAAAGAATTAAGAAAAATAAAAACTGAAATTTAAGAAACTGAGCCATTGCAGAAAATGCTTCTCAAGTTGTATTAACAAAGAATAATAATGGTACATTTAAACACATCAAGATTATGTTTCAAGATAGTGTGTCTATCTTGGACACACTATTATTTTGGTTGACTAAATATCTCAACCACACACCAATTTAGGAGAGAATCACTTAACCAACTAAACTTTTGGTTGACTAAATATTCCAACCACACACCAATTTAGGAGACTAAGTAGTTGGAGAGAATCACTTAACCAACTAAACGTTTCCAAGTTTGAGGAACAATCTCATTCTAGAATAAATAAGTAGGAATTATTCCAAGTTTTATACTTTTAATTATTTTGGACTTATTGATTGTTTTATGTGAAAGTGAGGTTAACAACAGTAACCCCGTGATTGTATTCAATTGCTGAACAAACCTTTTCATTGCATAATTTATATGGATAGTTAGGATTGTGTAAAATCACGAGCATGGAATAATTCATTACACCAAATTGGATTAATGTGCAACAATTATCCAAGTGTTAATTTTATTTACTAATATATTATTAGGTTTTTCTAATTAAATATTTGGGGGTTGCATGTGTCAAGTAATATAGTGGACAAATGTAATAACATGTGTTTGTCAATCCAAGGTAGGTAAATTTATGAGGTGAAGACACTATATATGCAAATTGGCTATTTAGGTGTTTCTTATGCAAAAATAAAACACAGTGCAAATACAAATAATTCTAAAAATTGATTTAAGCTTAATATTATTTTTATAATTCTAAGTCCAGTTATTGACCTTGCAGATTCAGATAGACACATTATACCATCACACTAAATGCTCCTTTTTTTTTTGATATCTAGCTGAATCAGCAACGGCGGTGGTATCGTACTTGCGTTACACAAGGTCGAATCCCACTGGCTACCACTATAATAGCTAGGAGGAACCACTCAGCGCACAAGGAACGACCCCTTAGGGTAAGACGAGACTTGAACCCGTGACTTGCACAACGACACGAACGATTTAGCAGATCGTTCGCTGACCACGAGACCAAACCCCTACGGGCCACTAAATGTGTTTTTTGAAAACGTATTTGTTCAGTAAAAAACTGTCTATAGAAACAAACAAACAAAACAAACAAACAAACAAACAAAAACAAAACAAAACAAAAACAAACAAACAAAACAAACAAACAAACAAACAAACAAACAAAAACAAAACAAAACAAAAACAAACAAACAAACTTTAAAAAGAAATCAATGTTTACAAATTCACTTAAATCTAATGACAAATATTTTTTTAACTAAAACTCAAATTCCTTCAATCATTACTCTAATCATTACTTAAGGCATACTAACTCTAACTATCTCTAACAAGTAACTTTAAAACAAAGCAATAATCAATTCCAACTAAATCATATTCTTTAACCATGTCATGTCACTAAAATTGTGTCATTACAAAAAACATAGAGTATCCATTTGAAATTCAAAAAAGCTACACAAAATTATAGGAACACTAGAAAATTGTAGGAAATTATATAATTACAAAAAAAACAAAGTATGTACATCTTACATATATGACATAAGCGATTAGAAAAATAAACTCAAAACACAATCAATTAGATAAAAAAACATAATAAGAACCAATGCAACACATACCACAGGGATTTTTGTGACATGTTGTGAAAGAAGATACCCAAAAACTAAGAGAAATAATATAGCATATCAGAGAAAGGTCTTCTTATATTAACTCAACTCGCACTTAATACAAAATAACAATCTTGTCTAGAGATAGTGAGTGAAAATGTATGACTAAAATGTCTTCCTAATTCAACCCTCTTTATACAAAAACTACTAAATTAGAACTGAATTTACCCAAACATGGGGTTCAGTTCAACGTTTTAAGCAAAATAGAATATCTACATAGGAAAGATAACAATATGATGTTGGTCTTCCTTGATCTCCTTTGGCTTAGTTACTAATTTCGAAGTTCAACGACTCGAATTCCAACTAACTGAGATAATTGTGCTAATTTTCTTAACCAACTCCAGAATTTGTTTAGTAGACAACCTATGCTGACCAATCGTTGACTTGAGGGTTGGGACCAACTACAAGGAAGCTAGATAGGTAATTACCCATCTAACAAGGAGGCTATATAGGTAATTACCCATCTAATGAATATTTTGGATGTATTCCAAGTGCCAGAGTCAAATTAGTTAACGTGGACCCCTATAGACCTTAGAGAAATTATAAGAATTCTCCTCCTCTACATTGTTATTCTAAAATGGCAGGAATTCTCATAGGTGTTGATTTGCAAATTAGTAACTCAAAAAACACTTCTAATTAATATTTATGAATTAAAAAGAGAATATTTTTCTTATGAAGGATGATTACCTTTATTATAACCTTTTTACGTCATTATCCTCACAAAAATTGGTCAAAGAGAAGAATTTTGGTTTAAAATTGAAGATAGAAAAGGTTGAAATAAGGTGGTCAAAGGTACCAAAATTTGTATCCAACATCTCCCCCGTGTTTTTGCATGCCCTAATGCAAACAAAATTGGAGTTGGTCTCCTCCAAAACATTATCTAAAATTATAGAACTCGCTACCTCATACTGCGTATGTTGTCTGGATAAGAAGATTTAAGTCGGTATTTGATGAAGTCATATTCTTGAAATGTACCTTCAACTTTTCATTTTATGATTTTACTACCCTGTTTACCAGTTATATTTCATACAATTTTTTTATGTAGATTCTTTATCTTCTTGTCCTTTTTCATCTGAATATGCAAGGCATCTATTTGTGGATTCTCAGGTTCAACTTCTACTTTTGCATATTGACCTTCTTCGTGTAGTGGTTGTTCTTTAAAGTTTCCTTATTCTTTTTAAATTGTTGGAATTATTCAGTGTAAACTTCCTTTAAAGCTTCTTGGTAGATTATCAAGCTTCTAGTCATAGTTTTCTTAAGTGGTTCTTTCAATTTTGTAGGTTAGAAGTTTCCTCGTAAACTTTTCTTAGCACATTTGTCATTCCCCTAGTCATTCTGCTATTAGTTGTTGATGGAACCCGAGAACTTGTTTTCCTTTTTCTGCTTGCAGGGTTTGAGCCAATGACTTCTAGAGAGGACGTCCATCTTCCCTTTTGTTGTAACCTTTGTTTTCTTTGCTCTGTCCTCATTATGTCCAAATTGCTGATGAATTGGGGAATTTTTCTCAGGTTTAATGTTTTCCTGTATTTCTAGGGTAGACTTAGGGTTTGCTTGTGTTTCAAGCCTATCCTATTCATCATGATTTCCTTCACTATTAGAGTGTTTTTCATCAGGGTTTCCAACTACGACTTCTTCAGTGCCAAACCTATTCCTTTAAACAAATTCATCCCAAGTCTGGTTTAATCTATTCAGTTCATCAAGAATGATTAACTTTACCAATCCATGGTGGTAAAGTAATCCTTCTTGTTGGAACAAAAATTTTGAACCATGGTGGCCATTTTCATTAAACTCTTACATAAGAAAAATGGAAAAATTATCCTTCTATTTCTATCATTAACATGCTCAAGTAAGTGTACATGGTATATAAATAATTATGTAGGTTACATACTGCTGCAAGAGATACACAATGTCTGCCTATGGATATTGAAGCCATCGCCTTGGGACTCCCTTCAACCAGTCAGGGTTTTGGTTCAACCTCTTTAAAATGTCGCCCATGCTTTATTCTTGATCCTCTAGCCTTTAAACCATTCCTCACTTGGTTGTTCCAATCTTGTAGCCTAGCCAGTGCATCTTCTGAGACTGAGAGGGTTATGTCCCCAATACTTGTTGTCTACCCATTAGAGGTTTCTACAAATGCCTTAGTCACAGCTATGTTGCGCCCTTAAATTTTTTCAAAGAATGGAAACAACCTTGCTTTGTGGAATTGAATGCAACATGTAGGGTATTTTTCCAGAACAATTATGCATTGTTGCTCATTGTGCACCACTCTTGTGTATACTATGTTGATTATTTGACAGAGAGCTCTTTTTAAACTTTTGGTAATAGTATAGGAGAAAGAAGCATAGGACTTTGGTTTATAGGATTCAAAATAGCAGTCGATTGTTAGCTGACAGAATTTCGAAATGACAATCAATTTAATGATTATGATATCACGTCATTTTATAATTCGAAATAAGTCATAGTTTCAAAATGATGAAATTTAGTCAGATAGGTAAGTATTACCTCAAGTGGTTGGATTGTTGGCTTTAAGCATTAAGAATAATAAATTTTCAGAGAGACAAATGAAATTATAGGTCTAAGTTCAACACTTAAGGTGATAATGATGCAAGGGTTCAAGAAAATATATATCTATAGACTTTTTAAAGGTTAAATCAAACATTTAAAAATCTCCTAAGCTTAATAAATAAATACAATTAAACCATTTACCTCGTTAACTTTTTTGAAAGTTCTGAATATTGATTTTTTGACACCATCAATCTCTAGCATGTAGGAATATATTAATGATTCCCCTGTTGAATCTAACTTATGTTGAACTGACCTCTTCTTCTAAAGCTTTTATTGCAAGAATCTAGAATCTTTATCACAGGGATCTAGAAAGGTTTGTTTTTGTTGATGTTGATAAAGGACTTTGTTGCCAATGCAAATTTCTTTCCTTTGATATAATCACTTAATAAAAGCGATTATTTATTTGAAAATAACATTGTTGGAACAAATTACAGAAAATATACATATTCAGAAATTCCTGTAATTACAGGAAGCCACAAAAAACTTTGTTTTGAACTCTGCAATTGTAGGAATGATACACACTTTTATTGTGAACCTCTGCTAGTCGGTTACCTAGTTTTCAAGCAGGGTTTGTGTTTAGTTGTGCCAATACACTGGTTTTTGCAATTAAACATTATTTTAATTTTATTTATTTATTTAATTTTATTTTTTTTGTGAACTTTTGCCTGCTATTTTCCTAGTTTTTAGGCAAAGTTCATGTTTAGATGTGCAAGAAAACCCAGTGTTCATAACTAAACCTTATTTTTATTTTTATTTTTAGTTTTTTGTACTTATTTTATTTTATTATTTCTCAAAAATGTAAATTTAGGATGAAATAGGATTAGGAAAATGATGCCCTTTATCCATAATATCTATCTTTGTTTGTTGAAGTAAATTAGAAACAAAATCATATCTAGATACTGGTTGATGACATAATTTTACCCTATGACCATTGACTACAAATGAGATGTTTGAACCATCAATTTTCTTAACTTCCACAGTATCATTATGAAATATAGCTTGAATTTCATAAGGGCCCAACTAGTGAATATTAAACTTACTCTTGAAGCCTTAAACCTTGAATCAAACAGTAGGGCCCAATCTCCAACTTTGAACTCCTTCTTCTTTATAAGTCGGTCGTGTCATTTGGTTCTTTGTTGTTGTATAAGAGTGGTCTTATGTAAAGCATCTAACCACATCTCATCTAACTCGTTTAATTGTAAAATACTTTGTTGTTGAGCTTATGACCAGTCTAATCCCAATTCTGCTACAATTTTAAAAGTTTTAATTTGAAATTCAATGGGAAAAAGTACATGTTTTCCATGTCCTATTTCATATAGGGTATTTTTAGTGGTGCTTTTCTATGTAGTTCTTTATGCCCATAAGGCCTCACGAAGACTTTCTACCCAATCTGTTCAGTGCAGCCAAATAATATTTTTCAAAATACCTTCCTAAACTGTATTTGTAGATTCCACTTGGCCATTGGCCTGTGGATGATAGAGAGTTAACTTTTGGTGTTTAATTTTGTATTCCTTCACAATTAAAAAAACTAACATTGATGTAAATTGAGCCCCCCGAACAATAACTATCTCTTTAGGTATCAAGACCAAAAATGTCTTCAAATATGAAATCTACTACTGACTGCTTAGTAGCTCTTGTTAAAGCCTTTACCTTTTCCCACTTTGTCACATAGCTTGTGCAAACCAATATGTACCTCTTCTTCCTTGAGGTCAGATTAATGGGTCCCACAAAGTTTAGGGCCTGCTTCTCAAACGATTCCACAAGGATTTGCAGATGAAGAGACATTTCATCAGGTGCAATTGGATGGCCCATTCTTTGACAACTATTGCAACTCTTCACATACTTCTTGGCTTCTTTAAAAATGCTTGGCCAATAGTATCCTAGCTAGAGAATTTTATATGTTATCCTCTTAACTGAAAAATGTCCACCACTTGGTTCATCATGACATGATTTCATGATATCTAGTACTCATTTTGACTAACACATCTATGGATAGCCATGTATACTCTAGTATAAAAAAGATCTCCTTGAATCCAATAGTATTTAACACTTTGTCTAATCACTTTTTACTTTACCTTTGATGAAAAATGTGGTGGAAATTTTCCTATAGACAACTAATTGGCAATGTCAGCAAACCAAGAAGATATAACAAAAATTGCAAATAAAATTTTCATCGAGAAAAATGTTTATTACAAGAATGGTCTCACCATGATTGTTGATACAAGAAAAGGGATATGCTACCTGATTCTCTTAGCCATGTCTAACCAAGTGATGTTAAATTCTCGCAATAGTAGCGGCCATATTGTAATTCTCAGTTTGTTATCTATTTATTCATTGAGTATCATATGGCAGGATGGTCAATATGCACAAAGACTTCATATCCCGTAATGTACTGGCAAAATTTATTAATTGCATAAATGACTGCCAAAAAATATTTTCTATAACAGAGTAATTAAGTTCAACCATAGTCAAGTTTTTGTTGATATAGTAAATAACATATGTTCTTTGTTGTTCTCTTTGTCCTAAAACTGCTCCTATGGATGAATCTGAAGCGCCTGTAGATATGTGAAAAGATAATGTCCAATCAAGTCCTCTTAATACATCAGTTGTAGAAACTTTTTCTTTGAGTACATTAAAAGTAATTTAGCAATCATTATCCCAATGAAATTTGATATCTTTTGCAAGAAGTTTAAACAAAGGCAAGGCAATTTTTGAATTTTTTAAAATGAAATTCCTATAATACCCCACATGTCCTAAAAAGCTTCTTACATCCCTTTGAGAGGATGAAGTTGGCAAGTTGACAATCACTTCAATTTTATGTGGATCAACCTTAATACCCAAAAAAAATACATGATATCTAAGAACAATTCCTTCATTAAACATTAAAAAACATTTTTCATTGCTTAATGAAAATTTTATTTGTTAAAATATTTTTAAAACTTTCTTTAGGTTATCTAAGGCTTCCTTGGAGGTATTTTCATAGACAGTAAAATTATCCATGTACACTTCTAAACAATCATGGATCAAACTAGCAAAAATGGCTAAAACTGCGTTTTGAAATGTGATAGGTGCATTACAAAGTCCAAAGGGTAATACTTTATAAGCATTTGTCCCCCATGGACAATTAAAGGTTGTTTTATTTTGGTCTTTCGGAGCTATTTTTATCTAATTATATCCATTGAACCATCAATGAAAGAAAAGCATTTCTTTCCAGACATTTATCCAGAACTTGATCTATGAAAAGTAAAGCGAAATGGTTTTTTAAAGTAGCTTTATTAAGTTTCTTGCTATCTATACATACCCTCCATTTATCAATCTTTTTCAGAACAATATCCAACGGTGAAATCCATTGAATCTCGTCTATAGGGTAGATGAAATCTACATCTAATCATTTATGGAGTTCCTTTTTTACTATTTTTTTCAAGGCAGGGTTCATTCTCCTCTGCAATTGTCTAATAGGTCTAACACTTTCTTGGATGTATATGTGATGTGTATATATATTAGGGTGTATTCCTTGCATATTAATATAATCCCAAGAAAAAACTTTGGAATACCTTGCAATAATGTAATTAATTGTTCTTGCTGGAAATAATCTAATTCATAATTAATATTCAATGTTTTTCTTGGAGACAATTCAATGATTTTATTGCAGGGATGTGATATAGAATGTACTAGGAATATTGATTGATATGATGATGTTAGACTATCCATTGTGCATGTTTCTTGAAAATGTTTTCCTAAAAGAGAGTGCAGAGAAAATTTTTGAGTATTCAATAAGGCTTGTTCAAAAGTTGCAATTTTTTTTTTTTTTAACCAGATTGTTCAGAATTTTGTGTTATGGCTAAAGTTCATGATGACTAGCCCCTAAAATATTGTGGAAAATCAAGATGAGAAATGAAACGATCAATTTTATTTTCATCAATATTTTCCTTAAGATTGAATGCTTCTTCAATGGTTAACAATGGTTGTATTATTTCATCATCTATCCACTGAACTTTCTTTAATTCATACACTGTTTTTGTAGGGGGTATCATCTAACTATTGAACTTTCTTTAATTCATATACTGTTTTTGCAGTCGGTATATTATAATGTTTTTTATTTCATCACCATTTGTTATTATCATGTTTTCAGAACGACAATTAATCAATGCGTTGACAATAGCCAACCACGGTCTTTCCAATATTAAAGGATGTCCCCCTTGAGTAGATTTGGGCTAAAAGATCATAAAGTCTACTAGTTATGCTCAAGAGTCAATAGAAACAATAACATCTCTTATAATTCCTTTAGGTTTAATTTTTGACCTATTAAACAATTCTAACACTGTGGGAGTTTGGTATAATGTCATCAATTTGCAAGCTTTGCATGGTTTTTTTTATCATCACATTTATAGCAACACCTAAATCAATAAGTGTATTGGGAATAGAAAAATTGTTGGTTGTTATTGTTACATTGGGTATGCCCGCGTCAACATAATTTTCTGCAATGGCTTTAGTAGTTATCAGGCTGATCAATATGTCTATAACTTTTATCGTTGATTGATCTTGTTTCCTTTTTCCAAATTTCTTAGTGCATAATTCCCTTATTGTTTTACTATAAATTGGAATGTCCTTTATTTTCCCTAAGCAAGGGAATTTTTATTCAATTCATCAATAATATCAAATTCAGGTATGCTTTTTAGTATTTCTGGTTTTTCAGGAACTAATGTCTCAAGAAAAGTGTTTTTCCTAGAAGATCGAGGCTATTCGTGTAAATGGACAATTTGTTTTATTGTTGTTTTTGGTTTTTCAAGTTTATCTAGAGTTCCTTCCTTTTCCTTTTCAATTATCATTGTTGATTTAGGATGTACAACTTTCCTATAATAAAGAATAATCTCCTATAATTCGACAATTTTGTCTTTTAATTTCACAAAAAATTCCTGTAATTCCACATAATTGTCTTGTAGTTGCATAGAAAATTCCTACAATGCTACAAGATTATCTTGTCGCTGCACATAAAATTCCTACAATTTCACAAGAAAACTAATGTAAGTAGGAAATGTTTTAGACTCAACATTATAAACATGTTTCTCTACTTTATTTTTTGGATTTGCAATTGGTTGGGAAGGAAGTTGAGTAGGTCGTGGGGGTGGTTGGTTAGACGGAAGTTGTAACTGTTGAGGTTGAGTTGATTTTGGTTGTTGAGGAGGATGTGGTTGTTGAGAAAAGGGTGGATATGGTTGTTTCATTTGTTGGTATTGTTGATATGGAGGCTAAGGTTGTTGATAAGGTCGTTGTTGGTATGCGGGTTGAAATTTTTGTGGTGGTGGATAAGGATGGGGAGGAACATTTTCATAAACAAATCCTCTTTAACCTAGTTGATAGGGTTGATTTTGGACTTTTTGTGGAGGCCATGCCTACCATGGCATTGAAGCATTTCATGTATTCTAAGGAACATGATAATATGGATGTTTTTTTTACTAGGGTCTTGATACATAGCTAAGGTCTCTAGGGTGCAATGTTGTAGTCTGAATTTGCATTTCCAAAGTCTTCTCGATAAGTTGCTTTCAATTCAGGTAATATAGGGCATTCCTTAGTTTTATGCGATTATGCACAAATCAAACAAAATTGAATGTTTCTGAGAATGCTTTCTGGATTAATCACATAATCAATCTTTTTGGTTGACGTTTCGAACCATCTAATGTGGTTCATCCTTAGGATAATGATGAAAAACCCGATCTATCCATAAGTTTAAATAGCATATATGCATCCTATTCTAGATATAACAATTAGAGCAAGTCAACGAAAATTTAATATTAAATTCAAATGTGAACGTTAGGTTCTAAATTATTTAGTCCTATTTCTATTTTATAAGAAAAATATTTAATAATATAAAGTTAGAAAAAGAAAAGAAATTCATTGTTACAAATTAAAAAAGATATTGATAATTCGCTTATATAATCAAAGAAAATGGGAAATAAATAATATATAAAATTATTAAACTGCCACTATATACAATTATTATAGCCAACATTAAATAAAACAAAAAAAAAAACAAAAAAATAATATTGTATGATTATATGTTATTATGGAATATATAATTAATGAATATAATATAAATATATGAAAAGTTATAATATATATTAATAAAATTTAATAAGTTATAGATGTATGTTATTTTATAATAAGTTATATATAGGTATTTTTTCCCCTTGGAAAAATCGTAATTTTCATTAATATTAAGGAAAATTACATGTTGTAAATGCTATGAACATATGCAGTTTTAAAAGGCTGTAAGCCTGTCAAAAAGTAAAAGTAGATATATTTATGTTCTCCACGCAAGGAGACATTTCCTTAGATGTGTACTATTTACTTTATTTCACAATTATGTCATCCACATATCTTTTCCATTCCTTTGGGGTTAGTGGAAAGGAGCTTAGTGCTCTTAGTTCAAAGCATTCCATATAGATGATGGTTATTATTGGTGATAATGGCAAGCAAGCCCATCACTTGCTCATAGATTATGCCTTTGTAGCTGAAATATGATTATTTAAGGCAAAGTTTATTAGGTCCACAGTTTCCTTATCAGTAATGGTTTTCATGACTTTGATGGCTTCGTCAACTGGGATCTTGGTATAGAGAGACACTATGTCGAAACTAACAAGGAGGTCTTCATCACTAACAGGTCTTTGATCCATTGAATGAAAGATGATGAGTCCTTCACATATGAGGTGGTGTTTCTTCATAAGGGTTGCATATTTTTCGTGAGGTATTTTGCAAGCGGTTATGTGGGCAGTCCTATGGTGTTGCTATAGGTATTAACGGAATGCTTTATGTATTGATTTTGGGTGCTCCATATATTCTTAGTATAATAGAGTTGTTGGGAATTATCCTATTCTTTGTTTTTGCATCTAGGGATGATTCTTTGATTTTCTTTGTCATTACTCTAGTCTTTTTCAATAATCTTGTAGCAACCGCTCATGTTGAGAATCAAATATTTGGGACCTTTCTAAAACACGTTTAAACCACTATCATCATCATTTGTTTTGGAAAGGTCCCAAATTGTTTTCAAAGAAATACCATTTTTCTTTTAATAAAGCTTTGTCTTTACCTATCAAAAAGAGAGATGGTAAATATCCTTTTCATACTCCCTTTCATTTTTGTAATCGAACATTTTGATGGATAACAAGCAATGTTTAAACTTTCTGCTTCTTTTAATAAAGATTGAGTTCTTTTAATTATTTTTATTGAGGGTTTTGATCTTTTTTCTATCTTAAAAATAAATTTTCATTAAAATAAAATTATTAGATTATTTTAAACATTAAATACATAGGCTATTGATTAGCATCAATAACTCATAATAAAATTTACACATTAATATCATAAAATCTCAAGTATTTTGTTGTCAAAGATAAGAATTAACAAAAGATGGTAGGTGCAAGGGTCTCCTTTTTTCCAGAGAAAAATGGAATCCACTTGGATTTTGGAAAGAGCAAAAGCCTATTGTATTTCTCAAAGGCTTAACTTGACTAAGGTTCAAGGTTTCTCATCCAATATAATTGTGGGTAATTTTTTGTTTTTCTCTAAGCCTTTAGACTGTATAACACTTGCAGAGTCAGACTCTACCACATGGAGCTGAGCCTACTGAACCCTAGAAAGTTGCCACTCCACATGACAAAAGACCAATAACTTGATGGTAGCTTCAACCAATTGGACTATATATCATTATTTGATAAATGATGACCTTCACCATTTATGATTTTCAACGAGCACAGAGAAGTAGAACCCTATTAAGGGTCATTATGAGGGTTGTTATATTAGTTATCAAGGGGAGGTTAGTTGTCTTATTGCCGAATCCTTCGCTGTCATGGTGTTTTTGAGGAGTATTTGAATCTTGTTTTTATGGTGGAAATGGATTCAACACAAGTAAAAATCTTGTAACAACCCAAAATAAATATCTAATTAACTTATTAACATTAAACTTAAATCAGAGTGGCCCTTACCTAGCCAAATAAACATGTATTAATTAACTAAATTCAAACTATGAATAGTGCTTACCTGTGCTTACCTATGGTAGAAGTAGGCTTACCGCAACAAGGTTTTGGGGACGACTCTCCACCCAACCATAGGCTCAATTGCGTAAGGATTTGCTACAACTGGCCACCCCCGAGGCCTCAATCAACGTACTGCTGCCAGTGAGTCCTAAGTCTTAGAAAACCATTTTTCCAAGAGAATGAAAGATAGAATCTCGTAATGATGCAATGCAGGCATGCCTCATCTTCCTCACCATCTATTAAATAGAACAACATTGGAAGGGGAACCACATGCACACACTCCATGCGTCTACATGCAACTTTCTTTTGATTTTTAGCTTTCTTGTTTTATTTCCTTCTTTTTGATAGTTTTCTTGTTTTATTTCTATTTATTCTTATTTAGAGTTAGTATGGTTAATTACTATTCTATTTTTTTATTTTTATTTATTCTTGTATATATTTTTAAACATATTATTCAACATTTATGATTATTATTTTTATACTTATTATTAGTGATTTATTATTATTGCTATATAATTATATTTTTTATTATTATTATTTTTATTATTTATTATTAAAGGAGAGTATTACAATACTCCCCCACTTAAGGAACTTCGTCCCGAAGTTAAGTTGAATTATTTATTATTTATTATTTTATTTACTTCATGTTGCCAACACCCTCTGTTAAACTAGTATAACCAGCAGGCATCGAAAGTCCCCAACACCCCGAGAAATCTCACGGGATCTTTGTCCTTTTTCCCACTTTCGGCACCAGGCATAAGCTTGACCCGGTCTGTATCCTAGTCCAAGGCTGGCCCCAAGGCTCGCGTCTGACTCTGACCTCATCTGCCCCAAGGTAGAGATCCGGTTATGCTCAATGACCTCGGGCATCTCGCAAAGCTGGCCCACTCCCTCCACAACTACTAAGGCGCACAGGCCCAAGCATTAAAGTCCTTTACATCCCTTCCAGACTTCAGCATCCCAATCCAATAACAAGCACCTAGCCTAGAACATCAGGCACTTGGCCTTCTCAAGATGGTCCCATAGCTCTTCAAGAGCTATCCATCAAGAGCTATACACAAGACAAAGGAACCACTGGCATATGTAGTGTTGATTGAGTTTTGTCCGCAGCCCATATGGTGTTACTTATTCTCCCTCGTGCATATGGGCTCGCACGAGATCATCAAATAAACCGGCCCTCTCGGCCCATTTGTGGAGTTATGTGAATCATCACACCCAACATGCAACCAATGCATTAACCATACCATCATAGTATCATAGGAAATAATCCACCTGCCAAGTTTTGCAGATACATGTAATCTGAATGGCAATTGCAATGCAAAATTAAATTTATGAGAAGATCATATTGAGAGAGTCGTGTTCTTGCAATAATAGACCAGAGAAATGCTAAGCAACTGTTATCGCTAAAGGAAATGAGAACAACGATCCAACCCAATTAGTGAATAGTATGATCAACATTCAAGGAATGTTATCTCTATGTTTTTAGATCAAATTGAACAGTAAAATAAAGAACAGATTGCTAGTGAACAATGATCATCTAAAGGTACTAAGATATCAGAGCTTATCCATTGTAAATTGGAACAGATTTCACTATTTTAGAGCACTTTAATTGGTGACAAATTTCAACTTCAATTATCCAAATACTTTAAAAAATTGTGTTGTAAAATGAACTAGTGGTGAGTAGTTACACCGGCATTAAAGATTTGTTACAAAAAACATGCCAGTATACCATATCAATAGTGCAATCTTTCATAGAATAATACATCGTCAATTATGGGTAGATTATTACCATCCAAGATTACAAGATTATATACTTTTCCAATGAATCAATGAGTCATAACAAAACTATATACTTTTAATTAGGTGAGTCATTTAGAATTTCGCTTTGTTATATGGTTGTAATGGAGATAACCGTTGTAGTTGATTATAGCACTTTTTATGTTTAGAAAATGATAAGAGGACAATCAACTCAAGAAAATTAGATAGTGGTTTTACCATGTAATGAGATTCTAATGCGAATAGAGAACCAAAGAATCCGTTGTCTATAATGATGCATGAGAAAACCAATGAGGAACTAATGAATGCACCAAACTTTAAGTTATACCAACGTTATTCCGCTGTCAAGAATCTGATTGTTGTAGCTTATTGCCAAGAATATATCAGTGCTTAGATACCAAATTGGGTAGCTAATTAAAGCAAAACTGCAATGTGATGTGAGTCACTAGATGTTCCAATCAATCCACTAATTCATTTTTCAAATGATCACTGAATGCAAGATAAGGAGTACTAATGATCTAGATTCAAGCTTAGTGCCAAATGCAAAGGTAATATATCACGGTAATGTCTAGATCAGACCTATATCCAACCTCTAAAAATATCAGATTTCTAACAGTGAAATCAAGTCACCCGCATATGCATGCAATGATAGCCAAACACTGTAATCAGTCACTCAATATCAAGATTCATCACTGAAGAAGCATAAAATAAGAACCAAAATACTTAGATTATTGTTGTGATAATTATGGAGTGAACCATGCCAAATTTATTCAACAAAGTTTTGAAGATTCTTGATTCATTTTAATCTATTGTTTTGTATATTTTTCCCCTACTGCATGGCATGCAATCAGACCATTGCCAAATTTGAAACTGTGTGATTGATCATGCAAATTATCAATAATCACTAATTTTGTAATATTAAAACTTATAGAATTGTCTCAACATAAATCAAAATTCCAATGAGTAAAGCTTAAGAATATTAGTGGCAGTATTGTTTTAAGAAGGTACTTGAATTCTGAAAGAAAATTCACCATGTATTTTGAAATTATATGTCACACCAATATTAAGTCTACAGATCCATGACCTTATGTGCTAGGATAAATTGAAATTATGTGTTGTAGAGTGAAATATTTTGAGTATCTGTTTAAGGAATCATAACTTATGTTAGAAAAATTAGATGGACTGCTTTTAACAAAATAAATCGTTTAAACAAATTTATTGAATGTATCTTGAGATTTTTATGGCTATTAAATGATTACTCTAAGAAAATTTAAGAAATCAAACAACCAAAGAAATATTCCACACCATAAAGAAGAGACACTACCACCCGACCCAGAACTAGATCGGATCACTGGGGAGGTTATCCCTCCCCAACACAAAATAATATCATTTTATTAATTATATGGCCTGCTTGCAAGCGCACCCGCGAAGGCAACACCATCCTTCAAATTACAATACATTTTAGCCATAATAATTTCCTGGATATGACATAAAATTGCCTACATAAGACATAAGACATAAGATTGTAAGCTTGCAGCCATGGCTATGCGTGTTCCTGCAAATTCCATTGTTCTTTTCAACAACAATGTCGAGAAATCTGCACACACTATAAGGTCAATAGTACCATTTACACAATCAATAGTACCATTTTCTCATGCAAGAAATAATCATAGCCCGATCACTCAATCTCCACCCACTCAAATAGCCAACTGCATACTTGGTGGCTCTCCAGCTCACAAATGCAAAAGTTGTTGGCGCTTGGACCACGGTGTTTGTTGGGATGATATTGCTACTACATTGTTATTTTTTATGGTTTTTTACCATTAGCAAACCTATGGAATTATTCTTGTTTCTACAACCACCAACTGGGTCAAAATAGTATTTCAAATAGAAAACAAACATACCTTTTATCAATAAAACAGGCATTAAAAGACTTATCAGACTAAGATCTCTTTTAGAACCCACAAACCTTCTTCATTGGCACTGCCAACTCAAATATTGATACTAAATCTTTGCCACACTAATTTCACAAATACTGATCTTGCCTTTCTTGTTGTGATTAGAGAGAAATATGTCAAAGCATGTCTAAATATGTAAATTCTAAATGCACCAAAGAAACAAATTCCACTCAAACAAATTTTTATCTAGACAACAAGAATTCTTTACCGTTGAGGTTGTCCTCCATCCCACCATCCTCAAACCTCAATGGAGAACCCCTACTAATTTTTTTCTTAGATACAATTAGACAAGACATGGAGCAACCCATTAATTGTTACTTCCAAGCTATACTAAATAATCAACGGAAACATAAAAACCCAAACAATTTAGTTAAGAAAGTCTAGACATCTACATTTCAGATGAAAAATAATCAACAGATCATGTTTTGAAGAAGCCTGTTTTAGACCAAAATTTTATTCTTGGGTGCATAGTCAGAATTGCATTCATTCAAGTCTTCCATAATAAAACTTATTTGCACGCTATCTTAGGAAACAACCATCCACCTAGGATTCTATAGCATAAGATAAAATATTGGATAGTATCATGGCATGACGCTTGGTTATCCTAAGGACTATATAAGAAATAGAAGAATTGACCAATTCAAGGTCAAACAAGTCTTCAGTTCCAAAGGAGGGTAGATGTCTCCCATGAACGTCACAATGCATTTTGTAGAGACCCTCTAGTTAGCATGAGACTTTAAAAACTCTCACTAGCATTAAACCTTCTCAGCGCGATTAGCATAATTTTATTGCTTTGGAGTGGAATGTAGGACAACCTTATATATTAGGCATCCAAACTAGAATAAATAGGTAGCATACTAAGGTATTTTAAGTTTCAAATCATATTACATACATGCTAAGAAAATATTGGATGGATGCCACTATTGATCTATTCATTCTTATTCCAAACACTGCACCGAGGTTGTCTGCTAGCTGTCAGTATTAGGTCCACTGTGGTTTGATTAGAGAGTAAAGATGTGAAAATGCATAGGTAGGTACATAATGCATAGACTCAACGATACACATGATGTGGAAACTTTTCGATATTCCCAAACAGTAAACTTATATTATATATTATTATATATATATTATATATATTATATATATATTATATAATATATATATATATAGTTTCAACGCAATTGCCCAAAAACCGAGGGTCGTACAACTAAATTTTTTGACAATATTCCAATATAAAATTTGCACATCTTTTTTAAAGTAGAACATTCAAGTAGAGTCAGAAGGAAAAAAGGAAATTTGCACTTATGTAAGGAATAAGGTAAATACTCCATGATAATATAGACATTGTTGTCATCCTCGCATGCATTGTGAAATATGACCAAATTATGATGCCCTGACAATGCTTTCAAAATCTTAACTTCTCTCCGCACATCTTCGATCACAATAGCTGTCGTCATCTCCTCTTTGGAGATGATCTTCACAACCACAGATTGTCCCTTAAGCTCTCCCTCACACACTTTTGCATAACATGTATGCCCAAAATGTCTACGTCCAACCTCCTGCCCAAGCTCATACTTGGCACCAAAATTTTTACTATACCCAAAACTCTTATCAAGGGGCTTCTCGCCCTCCACAGGGGCCACCTCAGGCACTGAGGCCTTCTTGTGTTTGGGAACACCATGCCTCTTTACAAGAGAAGAATATATGTGCTTGGTAGGAGAAGGAGGGGAAAGGCCTGCGAAAAAAAACCTCCGGGGAGTCACTCTCGCAGGGAAAGGAGAAGCGCCACTGGGAAGCAGGCTTGTCAAAGGGCTGGGGGTGTGTGAACACGTGCTATTTAAGTAATGCAATGGAGTGGACAACGGTTCCTCGGACGAGACGGTGATAGCGTTTTGTGCTATAATTGCATTCCCATCCACAGATTTTCCATGGCATTGGCCCATTGAGTCCTAATCCCCTAGTTTTACAAGCTAGTTTTTGGGATAATTCATTTAGCTAGGAATTTGTTCAGAAGCGGGAATATTTATTATTGTGAAGATTCACAAAATACATCAAACAAATAAAAAACAATCTGTTTCTTAATTTAATAAGCGTCTTGCGATCCTAACTCTGGAACATTATCTCATCAAAAGGTAGGGGAAATCCAGGCTATAGATTCTTTTATGTTTATATTCACAAATGTAAAGTAATTCAAACCTTAGTCATCTTCAGATAGAAATCCTATTTTTTTAGTGAGGCGTGAGAGGGCCTGGGGAATTTTGGGCTTAATTGGGGATTTCTTTTTCTCTTCCAATCGAACTGAGTATTTTCAAGGCTTAATGGGTCAAAG
Organism: Pinus taeda; assembly: GCA_000404065.3. Taxonomy (NCBI): domain Eukaryota; kingdom Viridiplantae; phylum Streptophyta; class Pinopsida; order Pinales; family Pinaceae; genus Pinus; species Pinus taeda. The sequence continues at coordinate 161,604 of APFE030430588.1, forward strand.
AAATTGGAAGCTTTCCGTCGAGTTTCTGAGCATTCCGCCATCGAAAGGTTGCTCAACCGTACTGTTTGATCGACTTCTTGAGATGGTACGGAGATGTAAGATACTGAACAGATACAATAATCGGAAACTCGCCATGAAACTAACACGAGAACTGAATGTCGATGAATTTGAAGATCCTACACAAAGCTCCAAGTTTCAACAGGCCAAACAATATAACGAGTATACAGATTTACAAAATGAAAAACAGTGTGTAGCCAAGAAATGGGAAATTACAGCCTATGCAGAGAAGAACGATCAGATTTCAGGTTGTAAAGGAACAAATAGCGTGCCAGATTTTATTAAATAGGGATCGAAGAAAGGAACCTAACTTACATTTCCACATTTAATTAAAAACTTGTATTTTCCACATTTAATTAAAAACATTCCAGATGCATCTCACTGCTTTCTAAATCCTCTGGATACCATTCCAGCAAATGAAAAAAAAAAAATTGCTAATATTGGGAGTTACTCATAAGAATGACTTAAAAAATGAACATCATCAAAATATAACTATGCAATCAGTATGCACTGAATAAAAAAACTCGTGTATAGGGAGGGTTTGTAGAACATGCGGCTTTCCTGGAAGTAACCATCCTGTAACTTTCAAAACAAGTCAAGTTAAAAATCCCAACAAAATAAATTTATTTATTATTATTATTATTATTAAGATGCCCATAAGCCCTAAGGGTTGAGCCAAATCTCTGATACTACATGTAACAACCCAAAATAAATATCTAATTAACTTATTAACATTAAACTTAAATCAAAGTGGCCCTTACCTAGCCAAATAAACATGTATTAATCAACTAAATTCAAACTATGAATAGTGCTTACCTATGCTTACCTATGGTAGAAGTAAGCTTACCGCAAAAAGGTTTTTGGGACGACTCTCCACCCAACCATAGGCTCAATTGCGAAAGGATTTGCTACAACTGGCCACCCCCGAGCCCTCAATCAACGTACTACTGCCAGTGACTCCTAAGTCTTAGAAAACCATTCTACCAAGAGAATGAAAGATAGAATCTCGGAATGATGGAATGCAAGCATGCCTCTCATCTTCCTCACCATCAATTAAATAGAACAACATTGGAAGGGGAACCACATGCACACACTTACATGCAACTTTCTTTTGATTTTTAGCTTTTTTGTTTTATTTCCTTCTTTTTTATAGTTTTCTTGTTTTATTTCTATTTATTCTTATTTAGAGTTTTAGTGTGGTTATTACGATTTATTATTTTATTATATATTATAAGTGATTTATTATTATTTCTATTATTAATTATTTTTGTATTATTTATTATTTCTATTATTAATTATTATTTTTGTATTATATTTTTTATTATTTATTATTAACGAAAGGAATATTACAAATCTTGAACACCTTTAACCACTATAATCTAGATTTCCATAAATTTATGTTAAATCTTAGAGATTTTCTATTATTTTCTATATTTAAAGCCTCGTTTAGAAGTAGGTTGAGAATCGCATACATGAATGTACTCAAGATTGATTGGAGGTTCTCTGTCCTAGCCCAACGTGGGATGGGCTTGGCCTTCAGCACGCACAAATGTGCCTTAATGTGCTTGTGTGACGGCGAGAAAGGGAAGTTAGATATGTGACTATGCAATCATGGAAGTGGGTGCAATGAAAAATGGGATGTAAATATTGGTCAATTCTTATGTGGGATAAATTTGGTTTAGTGATTTTATTACTTGTCATCATAATTTCTGATTTACTTCAAGTTTTTCGGTTGCTTTATGTTAGGTGGAGATCAGTTGAGTTTTCAATCTTCTTATTCCAGTGGTTGGTTACTCTTTCAAGGTTTGATTTGAGGCTGTCATGCAAGGATTTGTTAAACATGAAACCACATTGAAGATGTCGGCATCAACTACCGGCAACATCATCCAGTGTCAATCGCCTTCCTCTCACTGACGAAAACCTTCCACACATGAATTTCACATGCATAATTCTAGATGTTTCCTCTTGTTCTATAAATTTATATTTTTTGGGCCTTAGAATGCAAGCCAAGCCTATTATGCAATGTTAAGTGTGATTTCTGTACTTGTTTTATCTATGTTATCTGGAATTGAGTTATGCTTTGTTGTTGCCTCTAATCTCAACAACTAGTATCGGAGCCAAGCCCGAGTATCCACTATGCAGGCTGCTTATTGTCATCGTCTTACCAAGCCCGAGTATCCACTGTGCAGACCGCTTACTATAATCACTATACCTCTGGCAGCGTTGATCAATACGTTGGTCATTACCTCTGGAACCATTCCTATTCCCTGAATCACCAAGCTCTTTTTGTCTGAACAAGAAGACGAAGATGAAAACTCTACCCCGCTATTACTACGAAAGCAAGTGCCGCTAAGTGAGTGAACTTTGCTCCGACCATGCTCTAGTTGTTGGGCATCTGTCTGAATCTTGCACAGATTCGCAAGAAAAAGGACGATTGTTGAAGAAAACACTGAGATCGTAGGAAAAAGTACAGTTGTTGAATAAAAACCGAGATCACAAGAAAAATGACAGTTGTTGAAGAAAGACCAAGACGTGTGAGTGTATGGCATAGCATCATTTACAAAGGAGAAATTTTATAATGGCTTTATGAAGTGATAATTGAAATAAGTTGAGTTAAGATCCATTATTATAAAAGGCATTTTTTAATGGTTTTATCTCTTATCTGAGAATACTTATTTCTTCAATTTGAGAATGGGTCGGAAGTTATTAAGTTAAAAGGTGTAGCATGATTAATGAATTAAAACCTTTATAAATTTAAGAGGTGTTCTTAGCCATTATAAATTTAAGAGGAGATTTTTCATGATAATTTTTTGAAGGAGATTAATTTATTTTTGGTTTTTTATTTAAAAGATGGTAAGGACAGATTATTGAAGTCTCATTTTGTAAGTGGAGTTTTGTTTTCGGGGTGTGAATTTTATTCACAATGGAGACAGCAGTTATAGATATGGAGAAGTTGAGAGGGGCTAATTTTTCCCTAAGGAAATCATAGATGGGGGATATATTGATTTTAAAGGATTTGTATTTGTCAATTGAGGGCACAAAAAAGAAGCCCTCATTGATGACAGATGAATAGTGGCATAAACTAGATAAAAAGGTGATTGCAACAATCTGCCAGTATCTAGCAAAGAATGTGTATCCCAATTTGTCTGAAGAAAAGACGGCAGAAGGATTATGTAAGAAGCTCCATGATCTATATGAGAAGAACACGACATCAAACAAAGTGTTCTTGATGAAGAAGCTTTATAATCTCAAGATGAATGAGGGTGCTTCAGTTGATGAGCACTTGAATGAATTCAATATTATTTCTAGTCAACTTGCCTCTATTAAAATCATTCTAGATGATGAAATTAGAGTTATTTTGTTAATGTGTTCTATGCCAGACAGATGGGAAAATTTAATTGTAGCTATGAACACTTCAGCAACTACAGAGACCTTGAAGTTTGATGATGTCAGCAGCGGTTTAATGAATGAGGAGTTACGACGCAAGTCAATTGCGGAAAACCAGGGAGCTCTAGCTCTAACTGATCGTGGTAGGAGAATTGATTGAGGCTGACAAGGGTGATCAAGATCGAGAGGCCGATCAAAATCAAAGAGGGGAAGGATCATCTGCTTTCATTGTGGCAAACCCAGACACATGAAGAAAGAATGTTGAGGCTGGAAGAAAGGACGAAAGAATAAAAGACCAGCCAATACAAATCGCAAGTCATCTTGGCACAAATGAAGGTGAGACTACTGTTGTAGTCACAGATGGTGATGTGTTGCTTACTGTTTCAGTAGAAGATGCATGTTTATATACATCTAGCAGTAGCTTTGATTGGATCCTTGACTCTGGGGTATCTCACCATGTAAGCCCATGCAAAGATAATTTTATTGCATATAATCTTGGTGATTATGGTAGAGTGCATTTGGGGAATAATCATTTTTGCGGTATTGTTGGAGTGGGAGATGTCTAGATCACGATGAAGGATGGAAAATATATATTGTTGAAACAGGTCAGGGATGTACCGAAAATGTGCATGAGTTTGATCTCTATGGGACGGCTGGATGATGAAGGCTATTCCACAAGCTTTGGAAAAGGAGGTTGGAAAATTAGCGAAGGAGCATTGGTCGTGGCCAGAGGACCCAAGACAAGAACATTATATACATTAAAGGAAATGATAGGGAAATCAAATTTGGTTGTTGTCACAAAAGAAGGAAATTCAGCAGATCTGTGGCATAAGCGCTTGGGTCACATGAGCGAGAAGGGATTAAAAATCCTTGTTTGTAAAAATTTATTGCCAGGTTTGAAATCCTACAATCTTGATCTTTGTGAGCATTGTATTTATGGTAGACAAAGAAGGGTTTCATTCCTTAGAGGTGGCCATGAAAGAAGAAAATGTGTTAGAATTGATACACTCAGATGTGTTTGGGCATGTTAACATCAAGTCATTAGGAGGAGAATCATATTTTGTAACATTTATAGATGATGCATCTAGGAAGGTTTGGGCCTACTCTATGAAAAGTAAAAGTGAAGTGTTTGGAATATTTCAAAAATTCAATGTTTTTGTTAAAAGAGAGACTAACAAATTTCTCAAGTGCTTGAGAACAAATAATGGTGGAGAATATTGCTCAAATGCATTCAACGAATATTGTAACAGGTTTGGCATAAAGCATAAGAACACTGTGCTTGGTACTCCTCAACAAAATGGTGTCGCGGAAAGGATGAATTGCACAATTGTGGAAAAGGTGAGAAGTATGTTGTCCAATTCTGGTTTGGAGAAGAATTTTTGAGTAGAAGCAGTCATGACTGTTTGCTACCTTATAAATAGATCTCATACGACGACCTTGGATTGTGTACCCCTGAAGAAGTTTGGACTGGTAAGAAGTTGAATTATTCTCATCTGAACATCTTTGGATGTGAAGCATTTGTACATATTCCTAAAGAAAATAGAACTAAGTTAGATGATAAATCGATGAAATACATTTTTCTAAGATATGCGGATAAAGACTTTGGTTATCGTCTATGGGATCCAGTCAAACATAAAATTATTAGAAGCAGGGATGTTATATTTAATGAGTCGGAAATGTTTAAGAGGATTGTAGGTGAGCTGGAGGTCAAGAAAGTTATTGACAGGTTTGAAGAGCAGCATGAATACATCCCATCAATCCAAGAAAATGAACAGTAAATTCAGGAGCAAGAAGGACAACAAGTGGAAAATGATGAACACCAAGAAGAAGGAACCTTGTAGGAACCTTTATAGGATATTCAACCTAATAATGCACCATCACAGTTGGTTCGTAGATCTTCTAGGCCTCATAAGCCTTCACAAAGGTATCCTCCTTCAAACTATATCTTATTAATTGATGAAGGTGAGCCTAATTGTTTTCAAGAGCTTGTAAAGTTGAGCACAATAAAGAATGGAAGAAAGAAATGGAAGAAGAAATGAACTCTTTGCTGGAAAATAAAACTTGGGAGTTGGTAAAGCTCTCAAAGGGTAGAAAGGCTGTACAAAAAAAATGGGTTTACAGAATTAATCATGAAGGTGACGAAAAGAAGGAGATGTATAAAACAAGATTCGTGGTGAAAGGATTTGCCCAAAAGAAAGGTATTGTCTTCACTAAAATTTTCTCACCTGTTGTTAAGATGTCATCCATTAGAGTCATTCTTGGTCTTGTAGTAGCTTTAGACTTAGAATGTGAACAGTTAGATGTAAAAATTGCTTTCGTTCATGGTGAATTGGAGGAATAAATTTATATGGAGCAGCCAGAAGGATTCATAAAAAAAGGCAAAGAAGACCTTGTTTGAAAGTTGAAGAAGAGTCTCTATGGGTTGAAACAGGCACCTCAACAATGGTACAATAAATTTGATTCATTCATGTTGGAACACGGTTTTCATATGTTGGAAGTTGACCATTGTGTCTATATCAAGAGGTATGATCAATGAATGTATATCATATTATTGTTATATGTGGATGACATGTTGATTATTGGGAATGATAAGAATATGATCAATAGGTTGAAGAAGGATTTGGGAAACAAGTTTGCAATGAAGGATTTTGGTCTGGCACAATAGATATTGGGCATGAGGATCATGCGTGACAGGAAAAACAAAAGGTCATGGTTGTCACAAGAAAAATATATCAAGAAGGTGCTTGACAGGTTTAATATGAAGCATGCCAAGCCAGTTTGTAAACCCCTTGTAGCCCACTTCAAACTGAGTATTGAATTATGTCCTAATCATGACAAGGAGAAGGAAGAGATGAGCAGGCTTCTCTATGCCTCAGCAGTTGGAATCTTGATGTATGTGATGGTATGTACATGACTAGACATTGCATATTCAGTGGGAGTAGTGATCAAGTTTCTTACTAATCCAGGAAAACAACATTAGCAAGCAGTAAAATGGTTTTTGAGGCATCTCAAGGGTACTAGTCATTATTGTTTATGTTTTGGTCATTATGAGACTGTGCTTCAAGGATTTACATATGCAGATATGGTTGGAGATATGGATAGTAAAAAGTCCACTACAGGTTATTTGTATACATTTGCAGGAGCAACAGTGTCTTGGGTGTCAAGGCTACAAAGAATAGTAGCTCTCTCTATAAAAGAGGCATAGTACATAGCTGCAAAAGAGACTTGTAAAGAGATGTTGTGGATGCAGCGATCTATAGGAGAGATAGGAATAAAGCAGGACAAGTATGTGTTATATTGTGATAGTCAAAGTGCCATTCACTTGGCTAAAAACCCAACATTTCACTCAAAACCCAAGCACATTGATTTAAGGTACCATTGGATCCGACATGTGTTGGAGGAAGGACAGTTATCCTTCGAAAAGATCCATACATATAGGAACCCTGCTGATATGCTCACGAAGATTCTACTAAGAAAAAAACATGAGTTATGTAGAGGTTTGGTAGGACTCGATGTGACTTGATTCATGACTCTTCATTTGGCTTCAAGTGGGAGAATGTTAAATGTGAAGCCACATTGAAGACATCGACGTCAACTGCCTACAACACCATCCGACATCGACCATCGCCCTCCCACCAATTACAACCTACCACACATGAATTTCACATGCATAATTCTAGATGTTTCCTCTTGTTCTATAAATTTGTACTTTTTGAGCCTTAGAATGCAAGCTAAGGCCAAGGCTTGTTATGCAATGTTAAGTGTGATTTATGTTCTTGTTTTATCTCTATTGTCTAGAATTGAGTTATGCTTTGTTGTTGCCCTCTGATCTCAACAAGATTTGGTTGCTTTATTGGGTTTGGGATTTTTGAGGCGTTTGTTGAAATTGGTGCAAGAGGGGTTTTTCTTAGTAGGCTTTGTTCCTTACCCCTGTTTGTTTAATGTTTTGGTGGCTTAGTTTCCCCGGTTCGTTGACTACCCTCCCCCTCCTCCCTGTGTTTTCTTGGGTTCGCTCTTCAACGAAATCTTTGTTCGTATGCTCTCCTTGGCTTTACTTATATCTGCTAGCCTGCACATGTGTATGGTTTTTGGTCTTCTCGGGCGTGTGTCTTTGATATATTCGCTGACTGCCTGGCCCATTATTTTTGTAATGTTGATGGTTACAATGAGAGTTTAACTTATAAACAAAATGGTTTTTTTCATGACATTTTCGTAGAAATTTTTAAAAATGCGAGTTTAAGTTGTTTAATCTATCCAGAGTTTTTCAGGGTGTTGAATTTATTTACGCATTCAAAAATGTATTCTAAACAACAAAAAACAGCATTATTGTTTGAAAATTGTATTGTCAGATTTTAATGAAAAAATTATTTCGTCTAGCCCACGTGGCTTTGGATTGACGGTAAATGGGTGCACTGTTAAGGCACTCCTTGCAATAGGTAACTTGTTCAAATCCCCCGTAGGTGCTTACCTACCAAAAAAAAGAAAAAGATTATTTCGTCTATAAATTAAACTACTCGCAAAATTATAGCGAGAAAAAAAATAACCATAATATTATTCAAAAATATTCATTCATTTGCAAATTCAATTCAACAAAACCAAACGTCTTCTTTCACACCAATGATGGAGCCATCCGTGGAACACATTGTTATGGAACTATTTGTGGAACACATTGTTTAGATGCGTAGCATGGAAGATGAAATGGCTTCTCTTCATCGCAGAGTGCTCAGTGTAGATCTTGGAGCCTAGCAGAGTCAATCACAAATTAGTAACTCGAGTATGATATTCCTTTCCTCATGGGGAGGATTTATGAATAAGGCCAGGGTCGTATTGTTCGGGGAAAGATTTCGATAATAAGCTCTCGATAATTTAATTATTGGATGGGCCTCTTATTGTGATATTAAGCCATTGATTTTGAAAGTAATATTAAGTAATTAAATTATGAAGTGATTTTAATAAATTAAGAAATGAAATAAACTTTATAAAAGTGGTTTGAATGAAAAAAGAAAAAGATGATATTAAGTAATTTTTAAGTAATTAGATTATAAGTTATTTTAATAAATTAAAAAATGAAATAAATTTTTTAAAAGTCTTTTTAATGAAATGAGAAAATATTTTTGAAAGACTATGGTATTGATCATCTTTTGAGTTGAGAGGTTTATTTTGCAGCGTATTATAAAGTGTTTTTCATTAAAGTTGAAATTCTGCTATGTTAATCAAAACAAAACATTTAAATAATACAGGCTCATAAAAAATATTGCACGTGAAAAAATTGAATCTCTCTATTCATATTAAATTCTATGCTGGTATTTTGACAATCATCTCAATCAAATTAAAACAATGAATATTTTGACAATCATCATTAAAAAACAATAAATCATTGGACAACTATACCCATAAAAAACCACTTTGGAAGACATGATGATGGAATATTTGACAAATTGATATTAGAGCTCAGTCGATCCTTTGGAGTACATGATCATTGAATATTTGACAAATTGATATTAGAGATCGAGTGACTTCCACTGTGAAGAGAAACCTTTGAATTCCCAATTTCGGTGTTAGAAATATAAGTTTTAGCTGTGGCAATTGGTTAAAATCGTTGTAAAGCTAGATCATTTGCTTTACAAAATAGGTCAAATTGAATATTCAAAGAAACCAAATTTCTAGACCCAAGAGAAATCTGAATTGTGAAATATGAGAGATTGATTTGCCCAATTGCAAGAGGATCAACGAATTAATTCAAGCGAAGTTGATAATTTATTGTGGAGGTCGAGCTACAATTCCATAATTATTCTAAGTTTTTCTTATGAAATAATTGATATAAAATCCTCTCCAGTTAAGATAAAATCAACTGTGTTTGTTACATTTTCCTCTAAATTTTTAAAATCCTCTCCAGTTGATTAATAAAATCAAGTATGTTTGCAAATATTTTCCTCTGTAAAATTCCATAATTATTCTAAGTTTTTCTTATGAAATAATTGATATAAAATCCTCTCCGGTTAAGATAAAATCAACTGTGTTTGTTATATTTTCCTCTAAATTTTTAAAATCCTCTCCAGTTGATTAATAAAATCAACTATGTTTGCAAATATTTTCCTCTGTAATTTTTGGATTTTATATTTGTGAAATTTAAATAAATGTTGGCAATTTTATGGGACAATTTGTATAATGTTTTTTTGTTGGAGATCAGATGCACAGCAAACTAAAACTAATACTCAGCAATTAAATCATACACAGGCAACACAGGAATTAACGTGGTTCACCCAACCAATCTGGGCTACGTCCACCAAACATAGGCATCGACAATTCTTTATTAATCAAACATGAGATTACATAATTAAATCCTCACAAACTCTCACTCTCTTGAAGCAATCCGTATGGATACCTGTTATATAGCAAAGAGAATCTAACTGCCTCATAAATCCTCTCACATCCAATTTATGATGCATTAACTCCCTCCCAACAAACTGGAGCTAATCTAGGAACTAATTCCTATTGTTGTCATCTACTGAGATTTTGCCTATTTTATTCAAAACAGAAAATCTCAACAATCTCCACCTTGACAACAATTACACTGATGCCCTGTTATTATTATTTTATCTTTTCTGCAAGCCAAGAGAAACCAAACACCAGCGTAGCTTCTCTAACAAAACTGGTTTCGTGAACATGTCTGCACAATTCTCCTTTGTATGCACCTTTTCAAGAGAGACTCCCCTTTCAGTGATAACCTGTCTTACA
>APFE030430588.1:179294-262740 GCA_000404065.3 Pinus taeda
GGTAATTAGTGAACTTCAATAAAATTGTGTAATTTTTAGTGTAATTGACCTATCTCGTGGACATTAATAAATATTTATATATTTTATCTATAGTATTTATTTTTCAAAATAGATATAAAAGGTATTGAAAAAAGGGTCACAACTAGAGTACCACAAATCTACGGTCAAAGGTGAATTAAATATACTTCTTACATCAAAAACCCCCTTAAGTGGCTTTATGTCAAGTGTAGGAATTTAAAGAGTAAGTTCCTCAATCAGAACACCAAAGTACACCACTCACAAACAGATCACAGATCAATACACCAATATTTTTGATGTAGTTAAAACCCTCAAAGAGGGAAACAATCCATGGCCTGAGCCAACGTGGCCACTTTAGGCAATTTATTAATAAAAGAATGAAAATTTACATAAGCTTCTCTCATGAATGTTTACCCTACAAATGACCCTCCATACGCTTTAAATAGAGATCATGGACTAATCAGGTGTTAAGCCACGGATCAAGTGTTGGTAATACCGAAGAGAGAATGAGTCATCAGATCACTACGTATCGTGACTATCAGATTGTAAGTTACAAAAGTACATAGTAAAGAAACACATTTTACCTAACTCTACACTAGACCAAATTATACTTAACTATTTCCTATGTGTTGGAATATCCTAACATCCCCCGTTAAGAACAACTTGGGATAGGAATGAAGAATGTACATATATGACACAATAGGAGAATGAAGGAAGCATTAGAGCCTATCCCCCCTTAGTGACAACTTCCTGAACTCCAACCATAAATCAAAGTTTAGTAAACTTCGCCTCTGTGAGAGCCTTTGTAAAGATGTATGCAACTTGATCATCTGTTGAACAATATTGCACTTCAAGGACATGGTCATGAATGAGCTTTCTGATGAAGTGCATGTGCAGGTCAATGTGTTTGTTGCACTGATGTTAGACTGGATCTTTGCATAGTTGAATGGCACTTTGATTATCACACCAAAGTGTAGTCGGATGTTGTTGCTGAAAGCCAAACTCTGACAGGATTTGACGAAGCCACAAAGCTTCCTTACTAGCTTCTACAGCACCACGATACTCTGCTTCTGTTGAAGAAAGAGAAATGGCACTTTGTTTCTTGCAAGCCCATGTAATACGTCCTAAACCAAGAGTGAACATATAACCTGCAGTAGACTTCCGATCATCAGGGTCACTAGCCCAATCGGAATCAGTGAAACCAACCAACAGAGAAGATGCTTTTGTACTGTAATGAATCCCAAATTGAACTATACCTCGAACATAATGAAGTGTTCTTTTAGTTGCTTTCCAATGATTTTCATGTGGGTTTTGCATGAACCGAGAAATAAGGCCAACAACAAAGGAAAGGTCAAGACGAGTATGGGTCAGATACAAAAGTTTTCCTACAAGTTGACAGTATAAGGTAGCAACAACTTCAGGGGAAGTACAAGCGACTGAAAGTTTGGCTCCAGACTGAAAGGGAGAAGGCGTTGGGTTACAATCTCCATGTGAAAATGGTGTAGAAGATCACATGCATACTTGGACTGGGAAAGGGAAATACCTTCCTTGGATTGAAAGACTTGAAGACCAAGAAAATAATGCAAGTGTCCTAAGTCTGTCATTTCAAACTTCCTTTTAAGGTTGGACTTCACATGGTTTATAAGGTTGGGATCACTACCAGTAAGGATAAGATCATCAACATAAAGAACAAGAATGATAAGAGACTTGCCCACTTTCTTGGCGTAGACAATATTGTCAGAATGACACCTAGAAAAGCCAGTTTCTAAAAGAAAGCTATTCATTTTGGCATACCAAGTCCGATGGGCTTGCTTGAGACCATAAAGGGATTTCTTAAGCCGACATACAAGGCTAGAGTCTGTTTGTATAAACCCAGTAGGTTATTCTATATAGATTTCTTCATGCAAGTCCTCATGCAAGAAGATAGATTTAACATCCATCTGATGGACTTCCCATTCGAGAAAGGCGGAAAGGGAAAGAACAAGGTGGATAGAGTTCATTTTGGCAATAGGGGAGAAGGTTTCAGTATAGTCAATGCCTTCAACTTGTGAAAATCCCTTAACAACAAGACGAGCTTTATGTTTATCAATTTTTCCATCTAGTCCATACTTGGTTTTGTAAACCCATTTGCATCTAACAAGTTTTTGTCCCTTTGGTAGAGGAACAAAATCCCATGTATCATTTTCCAATAATGAACAATATTTTTCATTCACAGTTGCGTCCCAATCTGGATGGCCTTAAGCTTCTACAAAGGTGTCAGGATCATAATTCGCTGAAGCTTGAGCCAGTAAATAAGAGGCTCTATCGAACTGAGAACGTGCATGTCGCTAATTTGTAGGATCACGACAAGAGCACTTGATGCATCCCGAGAAGCACGAACCCGTTTTGGAAGCTGAGGAGCTGAAGGAGGACCTTTGGAAGGTGGGAGAGGATTGTCATCCTCGTTGTCATCATCTGAAGAAGAAATATTTTCAGAAGCAAAAGGGATAGAGAGAGGTGGCACATCCATCGAACTAGGCTCATAGGCTGATATATTTTCAAGAAACTTTACATCTCTTCTAATGATAACATTTTTGGAATTAAGTGGAATAAGTCTATATCCTTTGACATATTTAGAATATCCAACAAAAATATATTTTTCATTCTTAGGTTTTAAAGCTTTATGTTTCTCATATGGAATATGGGCCCATGGTTCACTTCCAAAAAAACCAAGGTGACTTACATCTGGTTTAATTGAGCTCCATGCTTCTAGAGTGATATTTTTTAAAATCTTAGTAGGAGTGCAATTTACTATGTAATTTGCACAGTTAATTTCTTTTGCCCAAAAATTAAAACTAAGTCATTTAGATTAAAGCATACAATTAGCCATTTCCTTTAAGGTGCGATTCTTCCTTTTAGCGACACCATTTTGTTGTGGAGTATATGGAACAGTATGTTGCATTTGAATTCCATTCTCAATGCAAAAGTTGATAAATTTGTTGTTAACATATTCTCCGCCATTATCAGATCTTAGCTTAAGAATTTGATGTCCAAATTGTTTTTCAACAAAATTCTTAAAGGTCAAGAACATGTTAAATACTTCACTCTTGAGTTTTAAGAAATATACCCAAATGCGTCTGGAGAAATCATCAATGAAAGTTATGAAATACTTGTAGCCAGAGAATGAAACAACTGGAAGTGGACCACATAAATCTCTATGCACAAAGTTGTAAAGGGGTTGAAGCGTGCCAAGAGACACATTTTTCAAAACTATCCTGATGATGTTTTCCGAGAACACATCCGGAACAAACACCATCTCTGCAAGATACTATTGGAATACCTGTCACCATATTTTCTTTACATAGATTATGAAGGGACCGATAGTTTAAGTGACCAAATCGCTCATGCCAAAGTTTGTTCACTTCATCATTATGAGCAACAAATACCGAGGGAAGATTTGATGACCCAAAGTTGTTAAACTTATACAACCTTTTAGAATCATTAGCAATGTCAGTAGCTAAAATTTGTCTAGGATCTCTTAGGTCCTTAATTACAAAAATCGTGAGGTGAAAATTCAATGATTTTACCTTCACCTGAATGAGTTATCTGATATACAAATAGAAGGTTGCAGAATAATTTTTGAACACATCATTAAATTGACCATTGTCTAGATGAATAGTTCTAGCCCCTAAAACACTAAGAGATCTATCATCATCAACATATATATTTTTGGTGTTACAATCATTTAAATAAGAAACATGGCTTTGTTTTTGGCCATGTGATAAGAAGCTTCAGAATCAATGAGTCATTCATAAGAATGAGAAAAAGAGGATACATTTAGTGCATAACCAGACCGAGATGCTTAACAACCACATGCAGAAAGTGCTATTCCTAAAGATGAAGTTGAAGTTGAAAAATGTTCTAAATGGATGTTACGCTTCTTCATTGTTGCTTTTAGGGCTTCCATCTTTTTAAAGCAATTGGATTCTAAGTGGTTATCTCAATTACAAAAGTAGTAATGTCTATCAATCTTCTTCCCTTTATTTTTATTTGCCTTATCATTTTGTTGAAATGATTTTTTATTTCAAAACTGAAATTGCTTAGGACCCTTGTTTGGTTTAGGACCATTCTTTTTTAGGATACTACTTCTTAGGATTCTTTGAATTTGGTTGTTGTTGGGTGGTTAAGGCTTTTTTAAAAAAGTTTCCAAGATTAAGAAGACCAAGATATAAAAGTTTTTCTTGTTCTCTTATTAAAGAATCGCAAAAGACATCAAAAGACGGGGACTTGTAGTCTTGTCCTTGAGAAATAAAGGTTTTTCTAATAGAATGGAAGGTGGAAACAAACACAGAGGAGGTTGGTCCCAACTTATAGTAAAAATGGAATAGATAAGGCTAACATCTTTTTTCTTAACCTTAACACCTTCCAAGAGAAGTCTAAGGGTCTTGAACTTGGACAAAAAATATTCAATGGAAGAAAAATTATTGAGGTCCAATGTAAGCAACTCATTTTTGAGTTGATGGGCTCTGATTTCATTTTTAATTCCAAAAACTTTAGTGAGTTGTTTCATTGCTTCATTAGGAGTATCAAGTTCTACGATATGGAATCTAAGCTTTGGAGAAATAAACATCCCTATCAACCCACGTGCTTGATCTTGCATATTTTCTCATTTGGCTGCCTTATCTTCATCTTAAGGTTTGGTTTCTTGCCCTAAGACTATTCTGTAAAGACCTTTACTTCTAAGTAAATCCACAATGTAGGACCACCATTGGAAGTAGTTGGTGTTGTCAAGAATAATTTGACATAGACTTTCCATTTTAATAGAAACTGAAACTGTAGATGCTGAAACTAAATCTTCCAATGGAAAGATCTTGAAAAATTAGGCTGATTAAAAAAACAGCTCTGGAAACTACTTTCGTATAAAGAAGTTATGGGTTTTTGAAGAAAAGGTGTTGAAGATGCTGACGAAGTGCGTGAATGTGCAGAAATGAATACTAATGTTATATTAAAAAACCAAAAAAAAAAAAAAATCACCCCATTTCCAACCTTAATCTAATTAGCTCACTTAAAAAAAAAAATAATGTGATTCACTTTTATAAGTAAGTGAAAGTCACTTTTACAATGGTACTTTATGAGCTACCCACTAAATTGTAACTTAAATAAAAGATAAAGAGACTTTAGAATTATAAGTGACTCACTTTTTAAAATAGATGAGGACACTTTTACATAAAATAACTTTCAAACATAAGTTACATGTGCTTGTTGAAAAAATAAATCAACAAAAGGAAAGGCTTGAACTCAAAACCTTTATTCTCATAAAGTAACTTTGGATCAAACGAGCTAATTTAAAAGATTAGTGATTTTTTTATTTTTTATTTTTTAAGTCACTGAAGCTTTAGGGTGTGTGCTTATTTTACAAAACTCTTTTTTTGTCTACAAAACAAAAACCACAAAACCCAACATGGACATACAAAAAAAACAAACTTTACGGTTTGAAATTCGCTTTAGCTGGCAACTAAATATTTTCTTCAATGTTTCTGATTTTCCGAGATCACACTAAGACGTGGCAAAAAAGAGCATACGCATGAGAAAAATACTTCCTTTCTATTTCTGATTTGCCCAAATCACACATGTTGAAAAATGTGCAACAAGAAATGTTAAATTTAGAATGTGCTAAAAATAGACCTGCTAAAAATAGCATGTCTAAAAATAGCAGTTTGGCCAATGAGGTCTTTGGCCACATTGGGGGTGAGGTGAAACTGCTATAAATAAAAAGTTCTAAAAATAGCATTTCTGGGTCCCTTCCTATTTATAGCAGTCCCTAGTTTATCTATAGGAAGTAAATTTAATTTTGGTCTTAACAACAGTTGGAAAAATTAATTAATTAATTCTCCATGAGTTAATTAGTTAAGGAAATTTGAATTTGAAGTCTTTGTGAACATGCATGAGTTGTCCCACTGATTGAGGGATTTATCCTTAATTTCCTCCATTGATTAAGGGAATAAGTATGAGTTTTATAATGAGAGAATCAGTTCACTTAGTTCTAACTAGTCAATTCCAGTTAGATTATTTTAACAAGTTGTTAATTTAATAAAATGTAGTTGTTAATGCTTGCATGCATGTGACAATTATTATTTTAGATAACTGAGGATTCGCTCATGGATAACTGTTGCATGTCAGTTCTGTCAAAGACTCAATTGAGATCAGAGAAGGGACAATGTACTATCAATTGGATGAATATTTTTCCTATAAAGGAAGCTCACCCATGATGATGATTTATCTCATTTATGTTTGTGCAGTTATTTCAAAAGCCACTGTTGTGTGTGAGGTGAGAATCGCACAGGTTGCAGCTGGAGGACCCATAAAAAACTATGCATAGAAATAGGAGGCTTGGAGGGCAGAGGAGAAGGTTTGTGAGAAGCCTTTGACTGTATATGAGCAACAGAGGGATTGTACTGAGAGTTGAATAGTTTCTGAGCTAAGGCTTTGTGTAATCCGGACTATATTTCCACTCGTATGATAATATAAAAATGGGGTTTTAGGCAGGTGCTTTCCCCGGATAAATTCTTTTATGTTATGTATGATTGATTCCTTCTTATTAGTTATATGTGTCCTTATTGATGTTGCTCATGGTTGATTAAGTTTCCGCTAAATTATTTGTAGAAGTAGATCAAGTGTTTTGCTTTAATACATTGCATTACCAGGTTGATCTACAGGTGGGAAATTTCTACATGGTATTAGAGCTAGCTGATTTGTAGAAAAAGTTCTACATGGTATCAGAGCTAGTTGATTTATAGGAAAATTTCTACAAAATTATACATGGTATCAAAGCTCGCTAATTTGCAGAAAAATTCTACAAAATTCCTACATGGTATTGGAGCATAGGTGATCAAGGAGAGAACAGTATACTGCGAGGAGATTCAAAGTTTTGAGTTTTGGGCTGAGAGTTTGCAAAGCAGATCTGGAAATTTTTGTACAAAATTTTTAAAAATAAATAGCAGATTTGAATTCCTTGCGGAAAAATACTTAAGTAAAAATAAAATAAAAAATTTGGCTGAACCAGAATTCAGATGAAGGAGATATCGCTGATTTAAAATCAACTCATTTTCTAGAAAATTTCGTGACGACGAGAAAGTGGAAATAGATTGGTGTGCTAGCCAAGAACCTGTATGCACTTGAGATACAAGATGCATGCAAAGCCTTGAGGAGCAAGGCAAAGGTTAGAGACTTGGTGGTTGAGAGGGAGGGTATACTACCTCTCAACATATAGAGCCAGAAGAAGTGTCAGATGATTGTGGAGGAGCCACGATTGGTGCGGGAGCTTCAGGAGGTTGTAGAGCAACCACAACAGGGGAAACTGAGTGGAGATCAAGTAAAGACATCTACTCATGCAGAGACCTCCAGTAGGGGGAAATTTCGAGTCAAGTGCACTGAAGGATCACATGCAGTCATACCTCTAGGTAGGAGGTGGGGCGATATAGAGTGATTGTCCCAAGGAGGAGGGGCAAGATCCTTGAGGTACCCAACCTCTTGGATGAGACCTTGCTATAGGAGCCCCGATGTGGAGTAGCAGAAATTGACTGATTGGGTAGAGACAAATGTGGCTGGAGCGGCAGAGAAAGCAACAGTGCAGGGAATCCCAAGACAGCTCATAGCTAGTAGGCTGCAGCAATGCAAGAGGCACAAGTGTTTTGCACAGTGCTAGGTGGCATAGACAGGGGTGCAATTGTGCGAGATGCATGGAGATGTTGCAGTAGCGCAGATGTCAGAGAGGAAGCACTTGTCAGCAGCAGGTAGAGCTTCAACATCAGAGTATGTTCTTAACCCAACAGAGTGGTCAGTTGGGAGTGTTTTTGTTCCAAGTGTTGTTGGAGCAAGTGGACCGGGTAGATGTGTTGCATGCAGAACATTCCAGAGTTACAGGTTCGGATTGAGAGAAAGTCTTTCTTGTTGAGAGGTAGTGTTGAAAAAAGTACAACAAGAAATGTTAAATTTAGAATGTGCTAAAAATAAACCTGTTAAAAATAGCAGTTTGGCTAGTTAGGTCATTGGCCACATTGGGTGAGAGGTGAAACTGCTAAAAATAGAAAGTTCTAAAAATAGCATTTCTAGGTCCCTTCCTATTTATAGCAGTCCCTAGTCTATCTATAGGAAGTAAAATTAATTTTGGTCCTAATAGCAATTGGAAAAATTAATTAATTAATTCTCCATGAGTTAGTTAAGGAAATTCGAATTTGAAATCTTTGTGAGCATGCACATGAGTTGTCCCACTGATTGAGAAATTTATCTTTAATTTCTTCCACTGATTGAAGGAATAAATATGAGTTATATAATGAGAGAATCAATTGACTTAGTTCTAACTAGTCAAATCCAGTTATATTATATTAACAAGTTGTTAAAATAACAAAATATAGTTTGTTAATGCTTGCATGTATGTGACAACTATTATTTTAGATAATTGAGGATTCACTCATGGACAACTGTTGTATATCAGTTTTGTCAAAGACCCAGTTGAGATCAGAGAAGGGTCAGTGTACTATCAGTTGGATGAATATTTTTCCTATAAAGAAAGTTCATCCATGATGAAGATTTATCTCCTTTAAGTTTGTGCAGTTATTTCAAAGGTCATTGTTGTGTGTGAAGCGAGAATCACACAAGTTGCAGCTGGAGAACCCAAGAAAAACTATGCATAGAAATAGGAGGATTGGAAGGCAGAGGAGAAGGTTTGTGAGAAGCCTTTGACTGTCTATGAACAACAGAGGGATTGTACTGAGAGCTGGATAGCGTTCGAGCTAAGGCATTATGTAATCCGAACTATATTTCCACTTGTATGGGGTTTTAGGCAGGTGATTTCCCCAGGTAAATTCTTCTGTGTTATGTGTGATTGATTCCTTCTTATCAGTGATATGTGTTCTTATTGATGTTGTTCATGGTTGATTAAGCTTCCACTAAATTGTTTGTAAAAGTAAATCAAGTGTTTTGCTTTAGTACATTGCATTACCAGGTTGACCTACAAGTGGGAAATTTCCACATGGTATTAGAGCTAGTTGATTTGTAGAAAAAATTCTACATGTTATCAGAGCTAGTTGATTTGTAGGAAAATTTCTACAAAATTATACAACACAGAGTCGCGGGGCAAAGAGCATACGTAGAAATGAAAGGTATAGATCCGGTAATAAAAAACAGAGAGCTAAATAAATAGAAATAAATATAAAGATGAATAGTTAGAACTGCAAATAAAAACTGTATACCTCAAGATCTTAAAAATGACATAGTTAGGGCTACCGGAAACCTTTTCGCGTGAAATAAAAGGGGTTCCTCACTAGAATAGATGCTCCTAACACAATAGAGTAGTCCTCTCGGCCTGAAAACAATAAGAAACAATAGATCTAGGAAACAATAGTCGGATGTAGTTGTATTGGCTTCAGATTTGAATCACCAACGGATGTGACCCTCAAATCGCTTTGATACCATGTAAGAATTTACAGGATAAGTTCCTCAGTCAAAACACCAAAGGACACCGCTCACAAACAGATCACAGATCAATACACTAGTATTCTTGACGTGGTTAAAACCCTCAAAGAGGGAAACAGTCCATAGCGTGAGCCAATGCAGCCACTTCAAGCAATTTGTTAATAAAAGAATGAAAAATTACATAAACTTTTCTCATGAAGAGCATACGCAGAAATGAAAGGTATAGATCCAGTAATAAAAAACAGAGAGCTAAATAAACGGAAATAAATCGAAAGATGAATAGTTAGAACTACAAATAAAGATTGTATACCTCCAGATCTTAAAAATGACATAGTTAGGGCTACCAGAAACCTTTTCGCGTGAAACAAAAAAGGTTCCTCACTAGAATAGATGCTCCTAACACAATAGAGTAGCCCTCTCGGCCTGAAAACAATAAGAAACGGTAGATCTAGGAAACAATAATCAGATGTAGTCGTATTGGCTTCAGATTTGGATCACCAACAGATGCGACCCTCAAATAGCTTTGATACCATGTAGGAATTTACAGGGTAAGTTCCTCAGTCAGAACACCAAAGGACACCGCTCACAAACAGATCACTGATCAATACACCAGTATTCTTGACGTGGTTAAAACCCTCAAAGAGGAAAACAATGCACAGCCTGAGCCAACGCAGCCACTTCAAGCAATTTATTAATAAAAGAATGAAAAATTACATAAACTTTTATCATGAACGGTTACCCTACAAATGACCCTCCATGCTCTTTAAGTAGAGATCATGGACCAATCGAGTGTTAAGCCACAGATCAAGTGTCGGTAAGACCGAGGAGAGAATGAACCGTCAGATCACTACATATCGTGACCATCGAATTGTAAGTTACAAAAATACATAGTAAAGAAACACACTTTACCTAACTCTACACTAGACCAAGTTATACTTAACTATTTCCTATGTGTCGAAATATCCTAACATACCATTACCTAATTATAAACATTAAAATGGTTAAATAGATTCATGTCAACGCTGGTAGGAAGCTCATAAAATAGGTAGTCTTTGCCCTCCTAGTCCCATAGTTATCAATTTTTAATTAGCAAGAAAATAATCAAATGCATATCTACAGCCATTGCCAACAAGCTAACATGGACAAGGCCCCACAAGTGAGACCATGAACAAAGAAAATACATTTACAAAATGCCTTCAAATTCTAAGGCTTGGTGGATGCACCTCTATAGCATTATATGGAAGATAAAAATCCATTATCCAAAAAATTGCATGCCTTTGAGGAAAGCAGAACATGGTTTTACAGATGTTGCATCACCTCCCTGAGAAAATACAATGGCCTTTTTTTATGCCCGACACACTTCACATGCTTTTTTTGAAAAACAGGATGTTGCATAGTTTAATAACCCAAAAGTTCTGTTGAACCAAATTGTAAGATATGCAAAAATGGCAGGCATGCAAACACGGTGATTCTATTAAGCCCTAGAACAGACTACAGTTCTATAGTACAGTTTATACAGGTGAACATACATTAGATTTGCATATCTAATAAAATGCATATCCATACTCATTGCCAACAAGCCAGCATAGATAAGGCCCCACATGAGACCATGAGCAGAGACTAGAACATTTACAAAATGCCTTCAAACTCTAATGCTTGGTGGATGCACCTCTACAGCATCATGTGAAAGATAAAAACCCACTATCCAAAAGCTTGCATGCCTCTGAGGGAATGCCGGACCTACTTTTATAGCTGTTGCATCACCTCCTTGAGAAATACAATGGCCATATTTAGTATCCAAGACTCTTCACATAGCTTTCACAAACAAAACAAGACCATTGCATAGTTCAATAACCCAAAAGTTATGTTGAACCAAACACGGTGATTTTATTAAACTCTAGAACAGACTACAGTTTATACAGGTGAACATACATTAGATGTGCATATTTAGTCAAATGCATATCCATACTCATTGCCAACAAGCTAGCATAGATAAGGCCCCACATGAGACCATGAGCAGAGACGATAACATTTACAGAATGCCTTCAAACTCCAATGATTTGTGGATGCACCTCTACAGCATCATGTGAAAGATAAAAACCCACTATCCAAAAGTTTGCATGCCTTTGAGAGAATGTCGGGCCTACTTTTATAGCTGTTGTATCAACTCCTTGAGAAAATACAATGGCCCTGTTTCATGCCCAAGACTCTCACATAGCTTTTTCAAACAAAACAAGACCATCGCGTAGTTCAATAACCCAAAAGTTATGTTGAACCAAATTGTAAGAAATGCAAAAATGGAGCTGATACGCAAACAATGGTGATTCTATTAGACAACCCCAAGAACAGGCTACAATTCTATATTACAGCTTATACAGGTAAACATACATTCGATGTGTATATTTGTGAAAGCTTCCACATTAATCAGGCTAAATATGTACACACAAGGACATAAATGAGTTTGTATGACAATATGGACACCCCTGTATTAGAAAGTCCTAACAGCTCGTTCAGGTCAATCAACCATAAACCATAATTGTACATGTATTTGAGGTTGGCAGCTGCAAGTGTACAAATCTATCGAAACAGATTTCTTCTGCCTTTGTTACCTCGGGCCAATAGAGCTTTACCTTCAAACATATTATTTGTGAAATCCCATTGTAATATGTGCTGTATTCTATGATTACAATCAGAATACATTCCTAGACAAATTTTCTAGAATCTAAAGAGAGTCCACACCTTATACAGCAGACTGAAGTTCTTGCAGACATGAAGAGAAAAAAGAACTAAAAAAATATCATTCAAGTTCATCAGCACAAATGCTTGAATGCTATTAAGAAAATATGGAATCTTGGCAGAAAGCATGGCAAGGTTTAAAACTAAAACATTTGGGTCATTCACCCCCTTTGCATCTGGTGTGCTCAAGGAATCAGATGATGCTTCTCAAAAGGGCACCTCGCTACTGCCTTGAGGCTCACCATCAGTAGCTGTTTCTAAGGCTCTTGACAAGTCCGTTCCTTTGAATCACTCTTTCAAGATGTAATTGGTCAATCCCAAGCACTCCCGTTGGAAAGGAAGGCCTTGTTGTAGGGCACTCTTTCATTGTAGAGAACCAATATCACCCCTCCATTATGAATTCCTTTTAAGCAGGGATAATGCATACATCCATGATTACAAAAAAATGCCCTGATCTACAGATTCAATGGACAATAACCCACATGTACAGATCATGTTCACTGGATTGACTCCAATTGGACAACTTACACAGTTACTCTTTGTTCAAAAAGGTTTCCCATCATTTATTATATTAACCTGAAAGACTGCAGAAAGGTCATGGAAGAGAAATCATAGTTTTGGGGCAGAATTGGCCTCTTTCTTGGAACCATGGTTCCCTGAATTTCATCCTACTTTCACTATTTCCTCAACCCCAATATAGGTGAGATTGTTGAACCTCCCCCTCTACCTGTGGAAAGAGCCTAGAGGAGACCTTCCAAAAGAATTAGAGACACTTTGGGCAAGTATATTAAGTCTGATCCAAGACATGAGGAGAAGGGTATTTTTACCTGTGCCACAATATGTGTAAAGTTGGACCTGAAGGTTTACCAGATAGGATTATGAGACTCGAGATCTGAAACAGACCCAATGGTTGGACTTCCAGTCTTCTACAACACACCCTTCAAATGCAGATTTTGGAAGTCTTTAGATGCTCCCCTAATGCTTTAAGTGACAAATATCCACCGCCTATCAAGAGGTAAGACACTATTACACTAGGGCCCCCTTGCAGGAGCATCCCAGTGAATTTTTTTCAGGAATCAAACATTGGTGACAGCTATAACAGCACCTTGCTTTCACTGACCCAGTGGACCTCTTATGGCTAAAAATGCAGGCTATGTTTGAATGCTGGGAATCTAAAGCAAGCCTGTCAAAGAAGGATTATCAATCAAATTCAAGAGCAGCTTCTCTCCATTCCAAAAGAAAGCTTCAAAAAATCCAAGAAGGAAGGAGAAAATTGGGTCAACAGTCAACACTGCTACAATTGACCTACGGCCAACAGCCACAAAAAAGAACCTTCTAAAGTTAATCAGCTGAAAAATCCTCTAGCTGGTGAAAAAGACTAGCTAGGATTATCCAATTCTTTCTTCGTTGGCAAAAGGAGCAGCTCCTCACATCAAAAAATCCAAGAAGGAGAAAATTGGGTCAACAGTCAACACTGATACAATTGACTCACGGCCAACAGCCACAAAAAAGAACCTTCTAAAGTTAATCAGCTGAAAAATCCTCTAGCTGGTGAAAAAGACTAGCTAGGATTATCCAATTCTTTCTTCGTTGGCAAAAGGAGCAGCTCCTCACATCAAAAAATCCAAGAAGGAGAAAATTGGGTCAACAGTCAACACTGATACAATTGACTCACGGCCAACAGCCACAAAAAAGAACCTTCTAAAGTTAATCAGCTGAAAAATCCTCTAGCTGGTGAAAAAGACTAGCTAGGATTATCCAATTCTTTCTTCGTTGGCAAAAGGAGCAGCTCCTCACATCAATATCCCCTCTGAAGTTCTTATATCCCAAAGTCAGAATAAAAAAAAAAGCGCAGTAAGGATCAAGGTTGATAATCCTTGTTTTCTTAATTTTCAGTCAACTAACTCTCTTAGTAATTAATGGAAAAAAAAACATAGCATAGAATTTTGTTACGAAATTTTGAACTGAATGTGATCTTGGATATCAAGAAATATAAGTAGAAAATGGGTACAACTGCCCTGCACCCTGTCTTTATAGTAATACAAATCACTTGTTTCTGTTTAAAAAAAAACTCCATCAGCACAAGATCAGGTTTCTCAAAAAGAAGAATGTTTCCATAAAGTTTACAATCTAAGCTGAACCACAGTTCACAAGATGTGAGATGAAGATTCAAGTTCCTTGTTCTTAGCAAAAGATTAAGGACATTTAACCAACATATAATACAGCATCTTCCTGTCCCTCAGGAAGATGAGTAAAAGCAATCAATTTGGGATTTTCTTGGAGACAGCCCATATTTCCCTAAAACAATATAACATCCACTCAATAATAGACAGTCTGCAACATACAGAGGATGGGTTCAATTTTTAAACTTGAAATCCTGTCACAAGAGATTGCTTGAATATCTTCTTATCATATCTCATTTTTAGCCTTGTTTATTACACTCTCTAATTTAGCAGATGTTATAATCATCATGACATTTTAGTAAGCATGACTCTCAGCTTTAATAATGTTTCCAGATGCCCTTCTAAGTCAGCACTGCTGTCTCAGCTTCTGATGAGACATTATCCTCTTTATCATTTTGTGCCGTTCCATCCTCCCGAACATCTCCAATTTGAAACCCTTGTTTGAAACGATCATAATTAGTTGGCTCTTTTGACTTGTATGGACGCTCGCCAAGCACTTGCACTAAATCATCCTGATGCAAAACCTCTTTTTCAAGCAGCAATTTAGCCATCTTTTCCACTCCTTCCCTGTGCTGTTCAATTAACTCTAAGGTCCTTGCATAAGCTTTGTTTACCCACTCACGTACTTCATTATCAATAATTTCTGCTGTTTCATTACTGTAAGGCTTAGTCATTTCATAAGAATCTTCCCTTTGAGGAAAAGATAGAAGACCAATTTTTTCACTAAAACCATATAACGCAACTTGTGCATATGTCATCTTTGTCACCTTCTCCAAGTCATTTTGGGCTCCAGTTGAAATTTTTCCCAACAAAACCTGAAAAGTTCAGTGTTAGTCATTTTTGCAAGCACATATGTAACACCTAACAGGCTGATAAACAGCACATGAACAAAAGATATGAATTGTGAAAGATATATATACTGTTTGAATATATATATATATATATATATATTATATATATATATATATATTGAAAATCAACTGTCTTGGCTCTTTACCTGTTCAGCAGCCCGACCTCCAAGTGTCATGCATGTCATGTCAAATAGCTGCTCCCTTGTCATCAGCAAATTCTCATTTGGTAAATATTGAGCAAAGCCCAATGCTGCAGTGCCCCGAGGAACAATTGTTACTTTCAAAAGTGGCTCTGCATGCTCCAAGAACCATCCAACTACAGCATGACCTGATTCATGATATGCTACAGTCCTCCTTTCCTCCTTACTAATTACCTAGAAAATAGCACAACAGATTGATCAAAAAATGGTATATATCACTACAAATACAGCAACAATGTTGAAAACTTGAAAATAGCCAAAAAATTGAAGCATTTGTGCATATGTAAATGCAGACCTTAATAAAGTCCATGTGACTATCCCAATAGATATAACAATGATCAAGAAGAAAAAAATCATAATTGTAGCTAAAGGAACGATAGTTTCACAGTGAGGTAAGTATTTGCATGTCCCTATGGTAGGTTTTTGACGGATTAAATATTTATGGAACACGTTGACTATATTTTTATATAAATTTTGACAGAAATGCACTAACATTTTCTGAGCTATTTACTATCATATTGCATTTTCTCTTCAATTTATATCCTTTCTGTAGCACATTTTCCTTCAGATTCGCTAGAGTTTGAATAATGAAACAAAGTTCAGAGGTTTTGTCGATCTGGCTAGCAAAAGACAGTTGAAAAGATACGGGCAAGGAAAAAATGACAGAGCGGAAAAAAGAGTCTGCAATATTAGGACCTAAAACTAAGTTAAAAATCATAGATCTGTTAATTCAAGGCAGCATTAAGACTAGTTGACATGTAGAAAGGACAAAACAAGAACGTTCAAACCCAAAATCAGCTCAAGATAACTTTGAAATCAGCTTGAGATTGATTCAAAAACAAACTAAACCAAAACGCAAAACCAGCTGGAATGAGGTAATTTGGGAAAATAAATCATCAGGTTAAATATTATTCACCTACTATGGAGAACCTAGGAAAGCTAATTCAGGTTCAATGACTTAGTTTTGGGCAGTCAAACATTTGCATTCATAGTTACAGGCTTCTCATATTTTGAGCAAATCAATTAAATAAAAATTATAACTTTTTATGTCCATACTTCCCGGGATAGAGTGCTAGGGAGGGAAGAGATCAAGCCCGTCATTCCTACAGATCACAATAACATAAAACTGCCCTTGACAGTAGGAACCTATGGCATTCACAAACCTGGTCCTGAATCTTGACGAGGGTTTGCAGAGGGAGAAGGGAGATGGAAAAGGAAAGTCCTCTGCACCAACCTCATTATGAGTCCAGATAAAAGATGATGTGAGTATGGCTCAGCATGACGGCAACTTGAGTTCAGAGAAAGCAAACTGCCCTTGACAGTAGGAACCTATGGCAATCACAAATCTGGTCCTGAATCTTGACTAGGGTTTTCCAAGGGAGAAGGGAGATGGAAAAGCAAATTCCTCTGCACCAACCTCGTTCTGAGTACAGATAAAAGATGATGTGAGGAGTATGGCTCAGCATGATGGTGACTTGAGTTCAGAGAAAGCAACAGTGGAATGCTCTGAGGAAAATATTAAATACAGGACACCAGTCCTGATCTATGAAGCAGAACAACTCAAGAAGAACAAGGAAGATAAAGAGGTGGGCGCTGAACACCAGGAGGAAAATGGGCAGGGCATTTTACCCAACCCACGTAGGTACGAAGGCAAGTACAGACCCCCAAAAAAATGGCTCATAAGAACACCACACCCAGAATGACTCACACCAGAGGTCAAAATTTGGAGGCACTCCACACAACGCAAGGTTTTGCAACAGACACAAAGCCACCACAGTTGAAAATTTGGAAAGATTGGAGGAGAAGGTTTGAGTCTGCAGAGATGCTACCAGCAGCAAGCAAAGAAATAGGGAGTTGGCACCCATCATCCCAGATACATGGTTTTCACATAGCAGACCCACCAGATATTCTGACCTTGACCTCTACAAAAGAAATCGTAGCCTGCCACATGGAATTGGCCACAGAGAAAAGAAACCCCCATCTTAGTAATATCGGAGGAGGAGCTGCAACAGCTCAATGACAAAGACTCCTTGATAAACACCATCAAGGGTTCAGAATATGCTTCAAAGAACGATGAATAACCAAGGGACAAAGGAGACACGGAAGACAACCAGGCAGAAGATTTCCCTTGGCAATGATGATAAATAGCACAAAGTTTCTCTGCTTCTCCTCTATCTCTTTGGCTATAGTTTATATGTTTTCTTTTTACTCCTATAATAGCATAGTACATAGTCGCAGGGGATCAAGCTATATCCATTAATGTTTTGTTCTGTTTCTGCAAGGACATACTTGACAGACCATTATAATGGAATAAATCAAGGGTCTCTCAGCCAAATTCTCTGAAAGGACGTAAATATTTTGTGTGTATGAATAGATAACCTGCCACTTAAAAAAAGCTGTCTATACTTTTCCTATTAGCTTTTTGATGCATCCAAAGACACTGAGAATGTGGCTACATATTTTTCGCATTACATTTTTTCAGACCTCATAAAGTATGTCAATAATAGGTCATATATACATGTATTTCTTAAAACTGACACCATCAAGGGAAAGAAAATTTAGTATAATTAACTAAGAATTTCAGAAACAAAGGAAAATAAATAAATACATAAAAATAAAATAAAATAACTCTAGAAAAACAGCTTAACAATTAATGTCAACCTATAAAAGGACTGATGACCAGTTGTGACAATCAGGAACAACAGCATTTCAAATAACAAGAAAGAATCAGAATTCCCAGCAGCAGTTTTAAGAATTTATACTTCTCTACTTTAAAAAAACAATAGCAAAAATGGAAAATCGTTATGACTCCAGAAGCCAATCAAATCCCAATTCAAAATATCAACTAAGCTTCTTAGAAGGTAATCACATAAAAAAACATTCAACAGGAATTCTGTCATAGCCCACCAAAGAAAATATTCCATGAACATGAAGTTCAAAATAGGTACACCCTACAACTTCAAAATATGTCACTTCAAGAAAAAATCAATGGGGCAACAAAAAATCATTGTCATACTTCAATATCAAAAGGACTTATTCTTATAAAAAAAGGCTCGTTAAACCCCTTTGGATAGACTGAATTATATTCTATGATTATAATAAAGGTTATATGAACAGAATGATGCACATGAACTGAACCTTTTCCCTTAGCAATGTATATATTCCTGCTGCGTAATCTAAAAACAATGACATAAACTGTAGATAGATAAAAATAGTGAAGTGACTCTAAAAAATCTCAAATAGGAAACCACGACCAACTGATATGAACCTGAATAGCAAATGACGAATCTAGACAGAAAGAATAAATGAAGAATCGCAACAGAAACTAAGAAACAAACCTTGTTTTTCTTCTCCAAACCACCAATAATTCTATCAATAGCTGCCTCAAAATGTGACATATTGATCTCAGTCTTCTCATTCCTCACAGCAATAAGAGCACCCTCATTGCACACATTTGCAATATCTGCTCCTGCAAATCCTGGAGTCAGTGCAGCAAGGCGTTGAGAATAGTATTTTGGATCTTGGTCAAGCTTAAGTTTCTTCAGATAAATTTGGAAGATTTGTTCCCGACCAATTATGTCAGGCTTATCAATAGAAATTTGACGATCAAATCGCCCGGGCCTGAGAAGGGCCTTGTCCAAGATGTCAGGTCTGTTAGTGCCTGCAAGCACCACTACACCTGAAGTTGTGCCAAAACCATCCATTTCTACTAGCAACTGGTTGAGAGTACTTTCTCTTTCATCATTTGCTCCTGCTAACCCTCCACGACCTCTTGCCCGACCAATTGCATCAATCTCATCAATAAAGATAATACTTGGTGCAGACTGCCTGGCTTCAGCAAACAAACTTCTAACTCTAGAAGGCCCAACACCAACAAACATCTCCATGAAATCTGAGCCACAAATTGAAAGAAAAGGGACTCCTGCTTCCCCTGCTGTAGCTTTTGCCAAGAGAGTTTTCCCTGTGCCAGGAGGACCCACTAAAAGGGCCCCTTTTGGAATTTTAGCTCCTAGCTCTTGGTACTTTTTAGGATTTTTAAGAAAATGCACAAACTCCATGATCTCTTGCTTTGCTTCATCACAACCAGCTACATCCTTAAAAAATACCTGGACCACAATGCAGGAAACGTGTAGCATATGTGACTTAACTTGCAAACTAAAATCTGGAAGTTGAAAGCAAGTGGCACAACATGAAGAACTTTTATTGTAGGAAAACTGGTAAATGTTTAACAGGACCATTACAAAGTGCTGAATTTCTTTATGAAAGAATAATCAAAACATACTGAAGAGAAATAGGTAGTGTGCATATCAGTACAAGTATCCAACCCTGAACAGAGAACACTGAGAAAACTTGCGACTTACATTAAGACATGTACTGTACCGTGAAGTAACAAAAAAGGATATGGCATTTGAAAGTCTAAACAAATGTAGATGAAAATGTAGACAGGCTCGGCAACATACATATAAGAAAATAAAGGCATAAAATGTGAAAGAATCTCATAACGATCAGCAAGAGAGAGAAATAACTGATCTAACATTGTAATATGATGCTAAAACATCTAAGCCTTACAAATTCAAAATTTTAAGCTGCATCATAGCAGTTGAGGCTTCAATTTGGTGCATTCATGCAACTGGCACCATACTGATACAAGGCCAAACAGAATATACAATATTTTCTATAAGCATATTTTGTTCTGCAACATTCAGATACAGGTCTATAATTAAAAACTTTAGATAAGGAAACAGAAATTCCACAACAGAAGAAATGTGAAAGATTTTGAAATACAAACCTTGTCCTTTGAATTTTTATCTAGCTTGGTCACATTAGCTTTGCCAATGTTAAAGAGTCCACGACCACCCTTGCCTCCAGGTCCACCTACACCTAAACCACTTTGCATTCTTCGCCCAAAGTAAATAAGAGACCCAAGAATCAATAATGTAGGTGCAAATCTCAACAGCTCTTGGTACCAGACCATTTCTGAAACATATGTTACCGGAACATAATCATGAGGATCAATACCCAGTGCTTCTTGTGCATCTTCCAACTTCTGCTCAAAGGATTCAACACTGCCAATATTAAAAGAATACTTATGTTGGCTGCCACCCCCAGAGGAGGTCCGTCTGACATGAATCTCTGCATCACTGCTTTCACTTTGGGTAGAATTATTTGGTGAATTTCGAACATAAACTTTAGCTACAGATTTGTTTGAAACCACAATATGGTCCACAAGCCCAGGTTCCAGAAGTTTATTTTTGAATTCCTGAAAACTAATCTGCAATGAAATGGCACATTCACAACAAATTAAATGAATACCTATTCCACAACAAAAATAAAATACTTAAATTATGTATACGAAGTTGAACTAATGTTCCAAATATATTGCACAAGTTGCTCTCCATACTTATTGACCTAAAAGCATAATCAAACATATAAGGATGTTTTAAAATGATCCAATGAAGACCCTGGAAAGACTGATAAACAGTTAATGATTAATATAGTGTAGTCTGCACAGTAGAGTAGGAAAAGCATGACATGTTTGGAGAATCCTTAGCTTCATTGAATAAAAAATGTGTTGATTAATAAGGAACATATGTTTGCACAGCAATGCCATTCTATATGTTTTGAGTATGCTTCTTATTAGAACTCTCATTATGAATGAAGCTAGCCAAAAATCAGTAAAACATGTCATTATAACATAATTCCACTAAAGCTAAGTTCTCACAAGTACTAGGTCATGTGGAAATGTAGTATACACCCATATACTGTTGGAAATGTTACTAGTTTTGGTCTTCATAATCGTTGTACTCATTTCAATATGTATCTTATGTAACAACTAACAAACAAAAGAACAAAAAAATAAGTTATTACTTTAAAGCATGGGTTTCATGCTCATTCTTGATGGTCTTCTAGGTAAAAGTGTGTTCTTCATGCTTCTAGGGTTTGTTAGGTCATAGGATTTATTGTCACGAGTCAAGAGAGTCAACATCATGTTTATAAGACCCTTCTGGGCAAAATATAACTTGTAAAAGAATTTATTTTTAGTCTAGAAGGTCCTAGAAACCTCCAAAGTACAAGTCGGCCCTAGCAGCTTCTAGTTGACCTAGAGAAGGGAATTCGACCCCTTGGAAAGGCTATATAAAGGAGCAGATTCAACCTCATTTGGCACACACTCACAAGTTCGATCTCAAGAGAAGTTCGATCTATAGCCGGGAAGCAAGGAGAATAGAAGAATGAAGGTCTAGAAGGAGAAAAGAAGGAAGAAATATTGCTTTTGGGTTATATCTCTCTCACACATGCGAAATTCTAGGGTTTTTGCAGCTACAAAGGAGGCCAAAATTGCAGTTCGGAGTTGCAGTATCAAGTTGTTGGGAGAAGGAATATTTTGTCTTGACCTCATTTGACCTTAGGAGAATCTGTCTTGTTCAAAGAAGGATCTCTTGAAGAAGCTGGATTAGTGTTTCTTCAGCAGCTACAGGGCCGAAGTTGTAGGTTGAAGTTGCAGGGTCGAAGCTATGGTCGAAAGTGCAGCTAGAAGCTAGTTGTTGCAGGATTGAGCTGTGGTGATCTGATTCTCTTGGAAGGGCTGACTTGGTACTTGGAGGACTTCGTCTAGGGTTTAGGTCTTCACTGACTCATTTGAAGCAGATTCTATAAGAAGAGAAGAGTTTTGGGGGCTTTCCCCATGGATGGGTTTTTCCCTGACTTGGAGCCTAATATTTGTGTCCATTGTTTTTACTGTTTCACTCTTGATACTTGTTTGATGATGGATCTAATAAAAGAACACAAGAAGAATAACAAAAGTTCACAAACAAGTATTAAGGTTAGGAAAAATTGGAATTAAACAGTTGCCACGTTTCATTTTCCAGCATATACCATAATGGGCAAAGCATTGGCCATGTCAAAATGTCAAATCACCAAATGATTGTCAGCTCCATGTATACACAAATTTCTGCAGCTCTCTAGAATTCAAGAATTAGATCATTGTTGTCGTTTAAACATGGTTCTCAGCAGGTTATGCCAATATATCAAAACAACAACCAACACACCCAAATTAGGTTGCTTGATGAAATTGTATGGGTCGGAATCCAAATTTGTTAAATTTCAAGTCAAATAGTGAACATTAATGTTTCCACAGCACATACAGCAATACCACAAGACCTAAAGAGAGAAATAGTTAGCATCTCTGATACTTACAATCTCATGAATAATGTTTTAATTTTTATAAAGGCCTCCTGATTTTGCATGCCCACCCCATATGTTCTGTAGAAAGAAATAACCAAACTGGTACCAAAAAAGGTGAATATGATGATATGTTATTGTCTTCATCCCAAAAGAAACTGAATAACACCCACAACTTTGGGCTCCAAAATCTCAAAGGTTCTTTCACATACACCCACACTTATATCACCTTTGTCTCCCTGTTTCAGACAACATAATCATGTACACTTGCATAATACCTTTCACTGTCGTTCCCTCTATAAACCCAGTTGAAAGACTATCTTAACCTTTCCAGCAATAATCATTTCCTATTGTCTGTGCATCTTTACTCTGATCATCCACCTCCATAGGATGGAAGGTGTTGCTTTTTTGTCTGGTTGAAAAAAGATATATAGATGCTTGCAAAAGTCATGATTTTCAAAAAGTTCAAATATGTTGTTATACAGTTTGGGTACTGTTACCCACCCATGCGGGTAACTCCTAGGAGAATTTTTCTTCTACTGTTTCAACCTGCCAGCCAGCAGCCCTATCATGATCCACAGATAGCCAGCCTCAGATGCCTCTCATCCACTCTCCCATCGAAATCCCAGTTCACCTCCCTCAGCTCCGCCAAGGACAAATACCAGTGCCTCTAACATACAATCTGGAAAGCTGCGCTCCAATCCTTCCCCTTCTCTACCCATTCCGTCACTACCACCCGCAAACCAGGAAATTGCCCTATGAACAACTGGTATGACCAGGATTGTAAGTCTATGCATCAGGACCTCCGACACGCCTTTCGGAACTCTTTACCTACATACCTTGACCTCTGCTCAGCCTACCGTCGCCTCCTCCGCCGCAAGAAGCGCCTCTTCATTGCTCATAGGAGACAAGTTCTTTCTACTCTCCTCCTTCGCTCCCCTAAAGATTTCTGGGGAACCATCCTTTCCCGACGCTCCCTTAGCCTTATCAACCTTGATCCTGCCTCTATGTTCTCCCATACCTCCCAACTACATGACATCCCTGGGCAGCCCCTGATTCGGGTCACTTCCCCCCCCCCCCCACCTCCTGCCACCTCTTCTCCAACAAAGATATCAGGGAGGCAATATGGACGATGAATAGCAGCAAAGCAGCAAACGAAGAAGGCTTCCACGCAGAATTCTTCAAGCACGGACTTCACCCTCTAGTAGGATATCTGGTGGACCTTTTCAACCAAGTGGTTCGAGATGGATTTCCGGATAGCTGGTCACACCACATTATCTACCCGATCCACAAGTCAGGGCCTACTTTTGATCCCAACAATTACATAACCATCATGGTTGGGCACACATTCTCCAAGTTATATGCCACAATACTTCACAGGAAACTCTCCCACTTTCATGAGCAGAGACAACTCAGGGCCAAGGGCCAAGCAGGTTTTCGTCCAGGCCACCAGACGATCGACCACATCCTCACTCTCCGAGCGGTGATCGAGGAGGCCAGGCATCGATCCTCTAAAGTGTACTGCTGCTTCGTAGATTTCCAGAAGGCCTTTGACTCAGTTCCAAGGAAAGATCTTTTCCAGAGGCTAAGGGAGATTGGTATTTCCTCGACTCTCCTGAATGCCATCATGCGTCTCTATGAAGCCATCCTTGGCCGTCTCCGTACAGTAGGAGGATTGTCAAATTTCATCCGAAGCACCATTGGAGTCAAGCAAGGATGCCCCCTTTCACCTACTTTATTCGAGATATATATCGATGAGCTTGAGTCCTTCCTCCGAGAGCATATCAAGGATACAGATGGATGCCTTCTCCACCAGGTCATGATTTTTATCCTCCTCTTTGCTGACGATATTGCTCTCATTGCCTCCTCCCAAGAAGGCCTCCAGAGACAGCTAGAGGCACTCGCTGCTTTTTGTGACCGAAGGCATCTAACTGTAAACTTGGGTAAGACCAAAGTGATTATCTTCAATGGGGTCAAAAAATCCTCAGATTTCCGCTTCCTATTTAAAGGGGAAGAGATCGAGATTGTCAGCACCTATACATATCTAGGAGTTCAGTTTTCAGGACCTCGTTTTAACCTGCGACCAGCCCTTCAACCTCCGATCAACAAAGGGTACGGCTCCCTAGCACTTCTAGAGAGACAGTGTTTCCGACACCACTTCCAGGACATCTCGTCCAAAATAAGCATCATGGACACCTTGATTCGCCCCACAGTGCTTTATGGCTCAGAGATTTGGGGTCCCTCTCTTCTAGAGCCAGATTTGGCTTCAGTGGAACGTGTCCAGACCCTCCTTTTGCACTGTTTCATTAGATGCAAGCAAACAGTTCCCCAACACATCATTCTAGCTGAGTTCTGGGCTCCGCCTTTCTATCTAGAGGTAATTTTCAGGTTAGTGTCCCTCCTGCACAGACTCCGAGGATTGGCAGACACGAGAAAGGGTCGTGACAGATACCCGTATTTAGCATATTGCTCCTCCGAGCACATCACCCGCATGCAGACTGGCCGATCCAAATGTTGGTACACTGGGGTGACAGATATTTTGAAGGCCTCGGGAATTCATATTGACCACCTCCCTCCTTTTCAGTACTCTCTGAATGCTCCTGGCCATCTTCTTCCCAATCAGCAAGAGCTGAATAAAATCATTAAGGATGATATTTACAGACGACACATTCAGACTACATGGATCAATCCTCCCGATGGGTTGCACCCAAAAATGGCCTTCTACGCGGAGCACTGCCTGGAGATCAAGGATGGGCTCATCATCAGACCTCAGTACATGCTCCAGCATTGGATGCATGCCCTTAGAATCCCCCTCGGGCAGTTCAGAGTCGGTTCTCACAGACTCCGGGTGGAAACAGATCACCACATCGATAGGGCAGACAAGATCTGCCAGCTCTGTCATTTACAGGAGATAGAAACAGAAACACATTTCATCTTCGGATGCCCTGCATACTACGAGATCCGAGGCCGTTTCCATTGTCTCTTCAGGTCTTCTCAGACCTTGTCCAGCTTCCTCAGATATGTTGATCTGAGATGCCTAGCACTTTACCTCCAGGAGGCTTTCAGATTTCGGGCCCGTTTTCTCCAGCCTCCTACCAGACCAGACACTACGCAGAAGATCATGGACTTCTTTAGGGCGCTACCCTCAGCACGGGGCACCAAAAGAAACATGGACCATCCCACTGATACCGAAAACAGATCAGTGCGGTCCCAAAGGGGCCGACCCACCAAACTGCAGCAGCACCCCAGGATTAGTTCCACCCCAGGGAGACGTCGTAGAACTTCCAGACAACATCATCGACAGCGCAACGTATCTACAAGACAACAGACTTTGACAAGCTTCCCTCAGTTTTCTTCTCTCGACCTCGGATGTTAGGAGTAGGGAATAGTCATGGGATCCCCCCCCCTCTCTTCTTCCTCTTCTTCTTCTCTTTCATCTCTGCCTCATCGCAGCACTCTGCTTTGAAGCTGAGAGCTCCTTGCTACTTCATTTACATTTTAGATGTATTTCCTGCTTTTAAAGAAATGTTAAAGGGGACCGTTTGGTCCACCGACTTGCATAATGTAATCATTGTAACCGACAGTCCCGTTGACCTACTATGGTCATTTGTTGGACATTAATAAAATTATCTTATTATCTTATCTTATCTAGTGTTTTCATTTAATGTTTTATGGACATTGTAGTATGGACTCCAGGTTGAATTGGATGATAGACCGCAATTGGTTGTACATGTGTTCCCTTGTTTCACCTTGGTGGTTATCACTTGCCCCTACTCTAGTGTGACCTTCTTTGAAGCCTTTTTTTCATTGTCTAGGAGGGGCACAAATAGGAGGCTCTGATGATAGTAGCATTCCATGATATCCATACTTAATATTGTCATTTTTTCCTACTCCATTGTCCCATATTTTGATTCGTTGTTGTCAGTTGCTCAAGTTGGTTCATTGTTGGCCTTGTCCTATGAGAAGAAGGGGTTGTATATACCCGAGGTTGATGTAGTTGTAAAAAAAAAAAGAGAGAACATTAGCCAAATGTTAAAATGCAAAAGAATGGCAAGGGATGTACAACAAGTAAAAGTCAAGTTATAGCCTCAACTCTACCCCATCTTATATAGCCACTCGTTCCCAAGAGTAACCATTCATATCATGCCTATCAAAATGAAAGGAACTCTCTATGAACATCCACAACAAATTGCCCATCACAAAAAGGGGTTAGCTTATTATTACATAGCAATCAATGAAACTTGTTAAACAAGCCATCTAAAGAAAAGAAAAAGCAAGTGTGGGGGCTTGGAAAAACAGAGGTGAGGAAGGTAACTCAAACAATGCTAAAGCAAGCCCTCTACAAAGGTGCTCATGGACAATGGTTTGATATAACCTAGTGCAATACTATGACTCCATTCATGATATAACCCAAAATCATAGCACCTTTTCATACCTATCTTCTAAAAGGGTCAACCTAGGAATTGTTCCTTCCCTTAGGGTTGGAAGCACCTAATACAGCCTCGTACTAACCCTCCCATACCTCAGCATGCTAACTTGAGTACAAACCATAAGCTAGGAAGACATTTGAAGATGGTGCTTATATGTACTTTGATGCCTTTAACATTAAATATTGTCCACTCTAATACTCTTATGTTTTCAGCACCCATGATGCTAATCTCACTTGATTCTTTGAATATGTGTACATATTTTTTCCAGTACAGCCACTATCCCTTAAGGGATTGTATGATGTTTCTCCAACACTCTAGAGAGGATGTCTAGAAGCACTTGATGGTGACCTAGTACACTTGGACAAAGGACATTGAGCACTTATTGAGGAGCATTGACCTTGGATGCCTTGACATAGTGGATAAACATTACCCTTCAGAGCCATGACATTACCTTGAGAGCTGATGTAGCCCAAAATTGACATGACCCCCCAAACTACCATTGCACCTGGATGTTCCCACTTTTTTAGAATATTTGATGATGATATCACCTCCAAGGGAACCCTTGGAGGTGATGGTACATAGTTCTCCATGATGATGCCATGCCTAGCATTATGACATCTCCTTCAAGATGCTTCGATTGAATGTGTGGGCACCCTTGTGGAGGACACTAAAATTGACGAGGCCTTGCTTGATGATTAGGCACCCATTGGATGAGGACACGTGACTTCTAGAGGAGATGCACCCCTTGGATCCATTCATTGCACTTTTGATGGAGAGATACACCATTTTGAGGATGACATCACCTTTATGAGGGGATTTAACTCGAACATGTGGGTTAATTGAGGCATAATTTTATGTTATATTATTGAGTTAGCTATCTTTGGGGGTTAGCTTGTGACCTATCCAACTTGTAATCATGATTTAATAATATTTTAGGGTTTTACGGCTAGGACTAGAGAAAATTGGCTTGGTTTCCCTCATATAAATAAGGAAAGAATTATTCTTAGTTCACTGTCACACTTGGAGATCAACATACACTAGCTACTTGTCACTTCTCTCTTGTGCATTATGGAGCACTAGTGTAGTGAATTTCTCTTAGAAGATGTTTGTTGGATGGTTCTCTCTATTGGATAATTATCGGTGATTCTTTGATGATATGTGCTATCTTTATGTAATTTGTATTCTTCCATCTTGTTCTTATTGATGAATTAGGGTTTAATGAAATTTTCACCAAGGTTTTATTGATGTTTTATGGCTCTAAAATCTCCTTGTACAATATCTTCATCAAGTTTCTCTTGAGGAACCTAGGTTTAGCTTCCTCCCCTTAAATCTCCAAAGAAGATAAAAGGATGCTAGCATTAAATGTGTGAGCAACACAAGTTTGTCTTCCTCATTTCCCTTGAATCCACATCTATCTCTTTTCTTCCATAGAGTTTTTCCATAGACGCCATTAACCCTTGATTGAGAAAAGCACTAGTCTTATCTCTTGCGCCAATCCATTCAAATAAAAGCCTAAATATATTTTATTTTATGTTTTACTAGGGTAAATTAGGGTTAGGTTGCAGCGAAATCATACATTGTCAACATTATTTGCCTTGGATCTTATGGTCCTAGGGTTAGAACTCGTACAAATTCATTTGGAAAAGTGAAAATATCACTTTACATGCATTTTCCAGCCATAAGTTAGGGCTGAAATCTATGGTTTATGTTAAAATTGGCAACTAGGGCCAAAATCCATGTGGGTCATCTTATTTATGGCAGCTGATATTTTTCTTGGATCCCTCTCATCGAGAGGTGTAGGATTGATCTAAAGATCATCCGATTCCAATAAGTATTCATGGAGTTATGAATTTATTTGTGTTATAAGACAATTCGTCAAGGTCAGCTAGCAACCAAATAACCCACACATGTGGTCAACGTTTTAGTATAAAAAGAGGTGACATGATAGTCATTTCTACACACACTTTTATCTTGATTTCTCTCCACTTGTCTTGGGTTTTAGTGGAAGAGAAATCTAGGAGTGGAAGCCCTAGACGTTGGAGGAAAAGAGGTTGCCCTAGCTGCAGCAAAGAAGGCGGGCCACCGAAGCGATGGAAGGGTTCTATGAGTTGACCTAAAGGAGATCAAGGAAGAAGCCTAACACTATCCTAAGGCAGCCCTAACGCTATCCTAAGGCAGCCCTAACGCAGTCCTAGAAGGCAGCCCTAACGCTATCCTAAACATACCTATGGTGCCCTAAACACTGGTCTAATCTAGCCCTATAACATTGGTCTAATACAGCCTTAAACGTTGGTCTAATCTAGCCCTAAATGCTGATCTAATCAAGCCCTAAACGTTGATCTAATCCAGCCCTAACCGTAGTCAAACAAGAAGGTCTTAGCCACAGCAAATGGAGGGCCGAGTTGTTGTAAAAGAGGCTGAGGTAGGGCAGATTGTTTCAGGGCTACGTAGAGGTGTCTTGAGTGCAAGAAAGGGTTGCTTATGATGCTATATGGAGAGGCCTAAAAACCAATGTTCCACCAAGACTCCAGGACGGGGAGACTCGGATGCGGGGAGACGCACAAGGGGGCGTGTGGGAGTATCCTCAAATTTTAGGGAAATTTAGGGGGGACGGGGGGACGTTGGGGTATATATATATATATATATAAAGACTACAACAACAACACAACAACAACAAACAAGAAGAAGGAAAAAAAAAAAAAATTCAATAATGAAAGCATAAATACAATGATACGTACATAATTGAATTAAATAATGAAATACATTGATCCATACTCATCATCCTTACTAATACATACATGATTCATCCATAGACCATGAGATTCAATAATGAAATACTCCAATCCATATTCATTATTCATTATTCACCATTCTAGAATCTACATTGATTTAAAAATTAAATTCATCATTCATCATTCTAGATTCTAAATTGATTTAAAATTAGAATTCATCATTCATCATTCTAGAATCTAATTAGTACTAAGCAAAATAGACTATAATAGATATTGAAATCTAAATATTGGAACAGTAAATTGACATAACTAAAACTCAAAAACAGTGGAGTGATGAGTCTAAAAGTCACTCTAAAGTACAAAGAGGGCTTGGTGCTCTTGATTAAATACTAATTCCATACCCTTGTACATGACAAAATGCAATGGAAACATTGCAATCCATCGAATTTTGGATTCCTGAAAAACTAAGTCTACTGGATTTTGCGTGAGATCTAAAATTCTACTTTCTCCATATGAAATCCAATGAGGTCGGAACCACTCTCAAACATCCTGAGTCATTTCATGGTAATGTTAAAAATTTAAGTAAAAGTGACATTCTCTTTTATCTTTCATTTTTAATGAAAGATAAAAGAGAATGTCACTTTTATTTTAAGAATTTAACATTACCATGAATTGCATAGCATTAGTAGGGAAATATGGTAAAATACTAGGTTTTCCCTATCATAATCATTGTTTACAAGCAAATTTAACGAGGGACACATAGCCCATATTGAGGGGCTTTTGGGGAGTCGCGTCCCCCACACTAGGGAAACGTCCCCCCTACATCTCCCCACGTCTCCCCAAAAGGGGGACGTGGGGAAACGTTTCCCCAGACGTCCCTTCGTCTCGGGTGCATGGGGCGCGAGGGGTGCATGCACCCGACCCTGGGGGGACGCGTCCCATGGAACACTGCTAAAAACAAGTCCTATGCTGATGTTCTAACGATCCCTAACCGCAGCCAATAAGTGGAGATCAACTGTCGCAGCCCTAATTCTAGCCTCACCCTAACTGCTAGTCAAGGAAAGCTAGTTGCAGTCCTTATGGGGTTGACTGTTAGGGACAACAACTACAGCAATATAACTAGGCAGCAGCAAGCATGGAGTTGCATGGGACAACTGCGTAGTAAATGGAACAGCAAAGGAATGCTAAGGCAAACATGGACAACATGGAAAGCATGGACAGCTTGGCAAGCATGATAGCCTAGCAAGCATGGACAACATGGAAAGCATGACAACCTAGCAAGCATGGACAACATGGCAAGCATGACAGCCTAGCAAGCATGGACAGCATCGCA
The DNA here is from genome assembly GCA_000404065.3 of Pinus taeda. Lineage (NCBI taxonomy): Eukaryota > Viridiplantae > Streptophyta > Pinopsida > Pinales > Pinaceae > Pinus > Pinus taeda. Next base: position 210,410 of record APFE030430588.1, read on the forward strand.
AGCATGGTGTTGCAAGCACATGAGACATGTTGTATGACAACATGGTTCAGCATACCACATGGGACAACAGTGTGGCAACATGATGCAACTATGGCACATGGGACAATTGAGGCAACATGGTGCAACAATGGCACATGCGACAGCAGTGGCAACACTAGGTGCAGCAGTATGATTTGTGCAGCATAGTCATGAGGTCCAGCTTAGTGATGATGGGTGCAACGTGGTGCAGCACAGTGAGGTGTAGCATGATGACGAGGTGTAGCACAATGATAGGTGAAGGAGTCACCTTGGAGAATTAGTTGAAGCAGCATGTCTTCAACTGAGTTCAGCTATCTCATGTATCATCTTCTTAGAGATGATCTATGCTCTTATTTAGATAAGTCAAAGTGTTGACTTCTGTTGTATATGTACTATCTCTCTCTCTGTTGAACTATTGAAGAACATATAAGAAGAATTGATCAAGGGTTTCCCCACATTGGTGTTTGTCCCTGGCTAGCGCCACATGATGTGTCCTCTTGTCTTGGCTTGTCTTCTGTGATTTATGTTTATGTTCTATCTACAATTTACTTTAATGCTTATGTGATTGCTAATCTGGAAAAGATATTGAGCTAACTGTGAAAATTGAAATAAATTGCTCTAAGCATAGAACATACCTAAAATTAACAGTTTATCGTGTTGTTATGTGTGTTTTCCACCAAGTGATGTGATGTAATTTCTCTTGTTTATTCATTAACTAGCCCTAATTTTTCACTTTTTATCATAGATTTCAGGGAAATTTTTTTATTGTTATAAAATATTTGCATGTTGTAAATTGCTGATTGAAACCCTAATTCATAACAACAAAGTGTAATTTCTTGATTGCATGTGTTTGGTAAACTATTTGAGCCTCTAATGGCCAAAGTAAGCCCTCTAGATTTAGCCATAAGAACCTTTTAATTCGCTATTGAAATTATACTTTAAATCGCCCAAATCCATAATCGTTGCATACTTGTCCTTGGAAGAATCTTGTCGAAGAACCCTTAGGGGGCATTGAGCCTAAGTCTATTTGGGTTACTTGATCCCTAAAATCTACTAGAGAAGCCTCCTTTGTGGAGATTATATCTAACCACAAAAATGAGGGGAGTAGTTGATGAGGTGATAGTAGTAAGTCTCCCTATGTTGCTCCCAATCTAGGTTTCTTAGTGAGACTTTGCACTAGGGTGCTAGATTCTGCAATCACAAGTACAAACATACCAATTGTCCACGTACCAAAAAAGAAATTACAGTTATAGGGACATATCAAAACTAGTAAATTGAAAGTTACAAAATATTGAAGAAAAGATTAAGAATTTCTAATTTAGACTTAGCAAAATACTCAATTTACCATACTATGTTAGAAAAATAATCTATCACGATCAAGCATAATATAAACATTTAATATTAATTGAATAAGCGAAGGAGATGTCAATTGGGTTTAGCTCAGGTGGTTGGGAGAAATGTTGTTATCCTCCCTACCCATGTTCAATTCTTATACGAGACATGTTGAGCTCATAATGAGTATTTCTTGTAATGGCTTTGAGGGTTGTTGTCTAAGCAATCCCTCAAGGACCGAAACATGTATATTCCTCATATGGAGTATAAAGACATTTTTCATCGAAAAAGAGCCAAGGAAAAGTTGTCATGAGGGTACACATCCATATCTTTAAGACCATAACTCAAAAAAAAGGTGCATGCCTAGTTATGTATCTTGGATGGAATTTCTCAAGAGGTTACACCATCACAAATGCCCATATCTCAAGATATTCTTATACATCTCAATATTCTTGTCAATAACTGTAAAATTCCAACATAATGCAGAACAATCATACAAAATAAGAGTTGTAACAATACCTCATGGAACAATAAAATTTTGGATAATCCCTACTCTTATGGTAAAATCTTGATAACAAAGGATCTTGCATAGATAATATCACGAGGGTACACGTCCATGTCTCCAATGCTAAAAAGAAAAAAGAAAGGAAGTGCAAAGGTATACATGTATTGAGGGTACATGTCCACATCTCCAATGTTAAAAAGAAAAAGAAAAAGTGCAAAGTTATCCATGTATACTAGATGGACTTTCTTAAGAGGGCAGGCCATAACTAATGTGCATATCTCATGGTTCTCATATATCTCGCTACTCTTAGTCGACAAACATAAACGTACTACCACTACACAAAAGAATCGCAATAAAAAGGGCAGGTAGCAATACCTCCTTACAATACCATAAAACTTTGCTTAGCCCCTACTCTTGTTGTAAAATTTCAATTTTGAAGCATCCTTTGTTATTAAAGAGATGGTTATGAAACATCAATGTGGAAAATTTATGATTCATTTCTATGTTCAAATGATGGTCACACATAAATCATCTCTCTTTCAAATTTTCTACTAGGAGCTAACTATTAGCCATAAACATATATGCGTACCTCCATATTATATTATCTTTGAAAACAAGCCAATGGTTAATAAAAAACCGTGCTTAATGAAATGCATGAAATGAAAACACGCTTCATATAATTTATCTATATTCTAGAAAAACCACCCTAGCTTGCCAGAAACATAGTTCCTTGTTTCATGGTTCAAACTCACACAAATGGCCTGGAAAATTGCATGGAATGAAAATAAGCTTCATATAATTTATCTATGTGACTAGAAATACCACCCTAGCTAGCCCAAAACATTGTTCCTTGTTTCAAGGATGGAACTCACACAAAATGGCTTGGAAATGTTGCGCACCTCATTCATGCAATAAATCTGAAGCCTAGGAGAAAATAAATCATGGATAAAAAATAACTAATTAAACAAGGTTAAGGACTTAGGTTGTAGTAATTGCATTGGACCTTTACCTAACCTACAGTTCTATTTCTTAGCAAAGTGACCTTCTTATTTAAGATTAACATAATATTGTCTTCTTTATCCCCCCTACAGTGCTCTAAGCCCCCCTTGTATTTCCCCTCTTATGGAGTCATAACCCCCATTCTTTGGGTTGAGAAATCTACGGGCAACTAGATTAGATGATTTATCTTACTTTGATAACTGCGTGCGATGTATTTTTATTTAACATGATTAGCTTCTTCTTTCACTTGATTATTATTATGTTCTTATCATAAAACAACTACCAAACAATGAAAGAACAATGAGACAAGAGGACACAAAATGTAGGTTGCTAGCCAGGGCCAACACCTCTCCTCTTGAGAGGACAACCCACAAGAATTCTTCTCTTCTTATAGAATCTTCAAATGAAGAATTCCAAGAACTAAGACCCTTGATAAAGACCCCTCCAAGACCAAGTCCACCTTCCTCCTTTATAATCTTTCCTTACACAGCTTACAGCGACAACCTTTTACCTTCCAGCAACAATTTCGAGCCTAATAACTTCTACAATTTCAACTTTCCCAACAATTTCTGCAATTTTGACTTGCCAGCGATTTCTACAATTTCGACTTGCCTAACAACTTCTGCAATTTCAACTTGCCCAACAACTTATGCAATTTTGGCTTGCCCAACAATTTTAGAAACCCCAACACAAGAGAGAGAGGTCCAAAACTTCGATCTTGCTCTTCTTCTTCTTATCCTTTATTTTAGTCCTTTTTCCAGCTTCTTTCTTGAGGAGATCAAACTTGCTTGTCTTATGCTCAAATGAGGCCGAGTTCCTTCTTATATATAGGCTTTACAGGGGTACGAATTGCCTCCATGAGGCTGACTTGATCTTTCATGCAGGCTACTTGTTGTAGCTCGTTGACAAGGTCTTGGAGGGTCTTTTACGACTCAAATAAATTTCTTTTACATAATTCAAGATGCCTAAAGGGGTCTTACATGTATGACAATGACTCTTTTGACTTCATAATTCTATGACAAACCTGGAAGCACTCAATGAGTGCTTGACCTATAAATAAATTTACCTTGAGCATGAAACCCATGCATCAAGAATGAAAATGTTAAATTCTCTTTTCTCTTTTCATCAAATACATAAAATCATGATTACAATATACATTATGAAGACCGAACCTAGTTACATATTTGAATACTCCCTCTTAACTAGGTAAGTATTCATAATCCATACATGGTACTTGGACATTCTCATACTGAAGAATTCTCATAAGAAGAGTCAGATTGGTAAGCCATCTTATAAGCTATTTTCTCAGCTTATATCAGTGCATCTCATTATACCAACCAGCATTTTCACATAGCAAGGCCTTGACTAACAACTCTATATGTCCACAAGATCAAAGCACAATGTTGGCAAGACGGTGACTGATAGACACCATCATCATTATCTCTTAAGGCACATACCCCACTTGAATGTTCAAAAGGTATGTCCTTCTAGGACAATTCCTATCTTGGAATAACACATCCTCAAGGAATTTCCTCTTCGACTACTCTTACCTATTGGATGCCCTACCACATCCTCAAAGAGTATCAAAAACCAGACGCTTACCCAATCCTCCATTCTTTCTTCACAACATGAAGACAAGAATGATGTGTCTATCTCTCTCTCAACTAGGGAGGATCTACTCATTCCTAGAAAAGGAATATACCCAATCTCCCTCTTACCTAGGGACTTGCCCAAGCTCCCTCTTAAATAGGGACTTATTTCCAATAGCAGCTATCTGCTCTTTGGTGGAGATCATGGTACTATCAATTGCTTGTAGGGCTCCTCTTTCTGCATCATGTCATGAACTTCATCTTCTTCATCATGGAGCCGCCTTCATCATCACTTTATCGTAGGGAATCTGCCATCTTCTCCATCACTTTCGCTTCAACAAACCAGGGTGTTGAACCAATAGTCATGTCATCCTTCTCTTCATCAGAAAGTGATCTTCTAGTTCCCATCTGGCTTTTCTTCATAAAAATACCTCTTCCAAGTCATGTTTCTTTTAGGATCTTCCATCCAATCTCATGAGTACTAGTTATAGGTGACTTCCACAACCCTCTTTCAGTAGCCCTGTTACAACCCAACCAGAGGTTTTCTCAAAAATCAAAAAATGATCATCAAGTTGTTACCTTTTTATAAGGCCTTGTCATGACATCAACTAATTCTTCTAGTTATCAGATGTTGATCACTTATTTTATCTTACGTGACTGTAGTTGCATCTTTCACAAACTCTTCTTCCTTTCTTCACATATTGCTTTCCTCAAGATCTTCTTCACATGGTTCTTTCAACATAGGAACCATGATTTTTAACCTCATATTCCATATGAGGTCATATTATGTTGAGTTCATCTTATCAATCTGTAGAAGAGTTCAAGGCACATTGTCTACATGCTTTCATGCATCATTCTAATGGAAGAGATCCTTTTTCTTCGATCATGCTCATGAGATAGGGCATTCAACCATGTTATCTGCAACTATATGATGACATGACTTTATCTATCAAATACATATATACCTCTTCCTCCTTTTGGTCATTTAGACTTCCTCCTAGCAATTTTCTTTCCTTGCTTGAAGATGAAAGTACTTCTTTGTCACCATACCATCACTCTTCTAAACAATGGATCCCACACTCCTTTGTCACCATACCATCATTCTTCTAAACAATGGATCCCACACAAAGTGGAATGTGGACAATCAACGAAATGCTTCTTCCAAGTAGAGGTGAATCTTTCTTATAAATATTCTAGTGGAGGATCTCGATGATCCTCATTCTACAATTGCTCTTTTCTAATAATGACGATGTATGATGACATTTATTTATCTACTAGATGACTTTCGCCCAACCATATATACTTCTACTTGGTTGTCCTTATATGCTTGCAATGGAGATGCCATTTCTATCATGATGACTGCTATAACCATGTAGCCTTTCTACTTCAGTTATCCTTCCATTCTACTATGTCATCTCTATTTTCTATAATGCATCCTATCATACCTGTGATGCTTTCTATTCTCATCTATAACTGAAAAGAACTAAGGATATTATCTGAGTCATAGTAGAGATCTTTCACTTCCTCCTTTGATTTCTTCTTTTCAGGTTCTTCTACTTCTTCGGTGATATGGGCTTCATTTCTTTCCTTTCTCTTCTTGTTGTCCTTCTTGAGTTTGGGACATTTCCTTTTGTAGTGCCCATATTCATTACACTCATAATATTGTATCTTTGACATATCGATCATATTCCTTTTCCGAGGACCAAACTTTCCTTTTCTCCTAGCCATGGCAGCATATGCAAGAACTTGTTCAATTGATCCAGCATCGCTTTTTGCCTTCAACCTAGTTTCTTCAATCTTACATAATGAAAATGACCAAAGTTCACTAAATGGAGTGGCTTCCTTCTTTCCATAGATCGATATAAAGTTGCCCCATACGGTGACCATTTCTTTATCAGACATTATTTCTCCTACTTCTTGCAGTTGATCTCTTATTTTTGATACCCCCATAAGGTATGAGGCTAAGGGGCTCTCAATGATATGACTTCTCCTGCAATGCTTACAAAAAACAATTCTACCAACTTTTCATAAATTTCTTTTGATGTTTCCATCTTTGCTACATAAGGGATGAGTGAATCCTTGATTGACTCTATGAGGATTCGAGCCCTTATTTCCCCTTTCATATACTTCAATAGTGATTGAGCATGCTCCTGAGATGGTTTGGAGATTGAACATATTCAATAAATTCATTCTTTATGAAGATCAAATCCATCCTCTTCTTCAATGCAAGGAAATTTGATGACCCAACAAGTTTGTTGCTTTCCTTGCAGAATGAAGTCATTTTGAAAGTAGATTTAGACATAGATGTAAATATACTTGTCAAGAGACGATGTTCCTAGAAGATGATATCTTCAACTTGATGCCTTCTTGGTGATGTTGCTTCCTTGATGATCTTCTTCAAGGATGTTTGAGATCTGATCTTTCCTTCAATGTGAGGGAGATCACCTTGATTTCTTTGATGATGATGGCAATGCTTCTTCTTGTTTCATTTGGATGTAGAATGTAGAATATGGAGACATCAAGATGCTTCAAATATGTAGTCCTTGAGGTCTTCTTCTCCTAGTGATGATGTGATCCTTGAGATGAGTACTCCTCCTTAGTGCTCTTTAGTCCTCCTTAATGATTTCCTTGTGCTCGGCTCTTATGTATCCTTTTTCAATGATGTGAACTTCAAGCTGCCTCTTCTTCTTGTTGTAGTCACCTTAGCTCTGATACCATGTTCAAAAATCTAGGGGTAGCTAGATTAGGTGATTTCTCTTACTTTGATAATTGCTTGTGATGTATTTTTACTTAGCTTGATTAGCTTCTTCTTTCACTTGATTATTATTATGTTCTTATCATCAAATAGCTACCAAACAATGAAAGAACAACGAGACAAGAGGACACAAAATGTAGGCTGCTAGCCAGGGCCAAAACCTCTCCTCTTGAGAGGAAAACCCACAAGAATTCTTCTCTTCTTATAGAATCTTCAAATGATGAATTTCATGACCTAAGACCCTTGACAAAGACCCCTCCAAGACCAAGTCAACCTTCCTTCTTAATGAGCTTTCCTTACACAGCTTATAGCAACAACCTTTTACCTTCCAGCAACAACTTCGACCCCAGCAACTTTTGCAATTTCGACTTTCCCAACAATTTCTGTAATTTTGCCTTGCCCAACAATTTCTACAATTTCAACTTGCCTAGCAATTTCTACAATTTCGACCTGCCCAGCAACTTTTGCAATTTTGATTTGCCTAACAACTTCTGCAATTTCGACTTGCCTAGAAATTTTAGAAACCCTAACACAAGAGAGAGAGAGGTCCAAAACTTCGATCTTGTTCTTCTTCTTCTTATCCTTGATTTAATGAGACAAGAGGACACAAAATGTAGGCTGCTAGCCAGGGCCAAAACCTCTCCTCTTGAGAGCAAAACCCACAAGAATTCTTCTCTTCTTATAGAATCTTCAAATGACGAATTCCAAGACCTATGACCCTTGACAAAAACCCCTCCAAGACCAAGTCAACCTTCCTTCTTGATGAGCTTTCCTTACACAACTTACAGCAACAATCTTTTACCTTCCAGCAACAACTTCGACCCCAGCAACTTCTGCAATTTCAACTTTCCCAACAATTTCTACAATTTTGCCTTGCCCAACAACTTCTAGAATTTCAACTTGCCTAGCAACTTCTGCGATTTCGACTTGCCCAACAATTTTAGAAACCCTAACACAAGAGAGAGAGAGGTACAAAACTTCGATCTTGCTCTTCCTCTTATCCTTGATTTTCGTCCTTTTTCCAGCTTCTTTCTTGAGGAGATCAAACTTGCTTGTCTTATATGCTCAAATGAGGTCGAGTTCCTTCTTATGTATAGGCTTTCCAAGGGTACGAATTACCTCCATGAGGCCAACTTGATCTTTCATGTCTTATATGGTCAAATGAGGTCGAGTTCCTTCCTATATATAGGCTTCCCAGGGCTACGAATTGCCTCCATGAGGCCGACTTGATCTTTCATGTAGGTCGATTTGTTGTAGCTCATTGACAAGGTCTTGGAGGGTCTTTTATGACTCAAATAAATTTCTTTAATTCAAGATGCCCAAATGGGTCTTACATGTATGACAATGGCTCTTTTTGACTTCATAATTCTATGACAAACCTAGAAGCACTCAATGGGTGCTTGACCTACAAATAAAATTACCTTGAGCATGAAACCCATGCATCAAGAACGAAAATAATAAATTCTTTTTTCTCTTTCCATCAAATACATAAAATCATGATTACAATAGACATTATGAAGACCGAACCTAAGTACATATTTCAACACTTTGTTCTTCCTCTTCTACAATCTACAATGTGTTTATATTAAAAGTAAAATTTCAATTATGATTTACATTTGTCACGAAATTGATTCATCATCAACACATTTAGATTACTAGTTTAGGGATCAAAATTGGGGTATTACATTCCCTCCTAGAATTTGCACCATCCTCATTGCACATCATCACTATATATACTATCAACAAATTTTACATCAAAAATTTCAAAATAAAAGCAAATTCCTACCACATAACATTCTCCAACTCCCATATTGCTTCTTTAGGACAATGGTGGATCCAATAGACCTTTACTTGCCCTATGGTTCAGTTCCTAAGCACAGTGACCTTCTTGTCCAATATATACATTGTTGAACCAAGAAGTCGCCTTCTAGAAGAACAACTCGTGGGCTAGGGGTGACAAATAATGGCTCGCAAGCTAGCTTCACGAGGCTCACACAGAGGGTTTGGTTGTAGGTTCAAGGGGTCACATTCTAGTGCTTGCACAAAGGTTTTGTTTGCATGTTCAGAGGGTTTAGCTTCTACAGAGGGTCAACAGGCTCACACAGAGTGTTCCAAGCGGTAATTTCATAGGGCATCCTCAATGCCCTTGGGGGATCGAACTCACCAATGCATTTGGAGGACTCCATTACAAATTATCCGACCATCTTCTTTATTACAAAAAGGCATAGACTCCCCCAATACAAATGGAATGACAGACCCATCAATTGGAGAGGACACCAACATTAAAACAACAATTGGGATCCAAAACTTAGATACACAATGCTCCAAATAGGGAGCCAACAATAACATTCTTCGGGTCTTGATCATAAGATCTATGAACTCACCAACATAGTAGCAAAACTAGAGGTAGAGAACATTTCTACAAATGCATCTAAATGAAAGCAAGGTCTAGGATGCCCCCCACTACCCTTTTAGCAAAGCCTTGCACGCGAAACTTCTCAACCTCAAAAATAAACAAGAGGAGATCAGATATTAGTAGGCTACACTTCAACATGAAACAAATACACATAGTAACTCATGGGCCCAGGTAGCTAGAGGAAAGGATAAAGCTAAATGTAAGCTATTCTCTCTTCCCAATAAGATCTTCCTTGACAAAGATCTCACTAGATCACAAGTTGAGGAGCTCAAATGCTCTAGAGAGCTAATTGCAACGGCACAAAAGGTAGGGAATTGGATAGTCATCCAAAACTCATAGCAAATATTCAAGACTCTTTTCCACCCAAGTGGGAATCCCAACCTAGGGTTTCTGGATGATGAGTTCAACAACAGAGGCAACAAAACATAGACAATTTCATCAGCTATTGGTATGGTAATGGGTCATTTTGGTCATCAACAGGTCTCATGTATGATGCTTTAAGGTTGTTAGACATCCTATTCATCACAGACAATTTATGGGTGAGAATGCTTTTAAATTATATATTCATACTTCCAGCCTTCCTCGATACACCCTATCTTTAATTGCACTCTACTTTGGCTATACTTTCTACCTCGTAGGTGGTGGCAGAGCACTTTTCCCCTACAAAACTCAATTCCCATTGCATTGAGTAGGATACAGTGGGACCAAATTATTAATTTTCCACTGTTCTATGTTGTTACAATTACTTACCCCGATATTTTCTTCAACTAGCAATCAAATTTAATTTTCAATGATAAATAGCAATTGTGGACAGAACAGTAAATGCAATGTACAATAGACAATTAAGAGCAATGACAAGAGACACAAGATTTAGTCAAAGACCAGGGAAAACCCCTACAAGGGGGGAAACCTTTTCAAATTCTTCACCTATTAGATTGTCATCAAATGTTCAGCGGAGAGATTACAATGATCCAAAAGTCAAATATGGTCAAACTGTCAAATCTGGTCAAAGTCAACAGCAGTCAAAGATGCCCTAAACAGTCAACGTTCAGCAATCAAAGAGTCCAAACTGTTCAATCTTGGCAGCAGAAAATTCGGCCTCTTTTGCTGGTCAAAGTCAAGTCAAAACAGCCCTCCAAACTTGGTCAAATTCAAAGTCAAAATCTGCTAAAACCCTAGTTGCAGAACAGCAGTCAACCAAGGTCTTCGTCCTCCTTGCCAAAGAATTTAGCCTCCAAAATCTAAAGTCAAACCAAGTCAAAATATGCCCAAACAACAAAAAGTCAACGCTGGTCAAAGACAGATTTCAGCCCTCCTAAAATTCTCTCTCCTACTCGCACGTGTGAAAGAGACCGCAATTTTCAGACTTGTACAAACCTCCAAAGAGAAGAAGATGTGTGTGATTGATGCTCCAAATGAGGTTGACTTGACTTGTATTTAAATTTTATATGAGATTTTGGAGACCCAATTTTGTCTTTAGGCCAACCCATACTTTTTATGTACAAGTGGGTTTTCACATTAAAAATATGATTTTCATTGACCGAATTAAATTCTTCCAAGGGCAAAGAGGGTCTTCTTTAGATGAGGAAGGTTGTCCAAAGGACAGAATTTGTCCATGAGAAACCAAATTAACACAGATCATAGACACGAAGATGAAGAGCACCCACCAACTAAACACACAACTCTATTGGGTTGTAAAAGTAAGGAAGATACTTCACCCAGGCAAGTTGTTTAACAAAAACCAAATTTGGCAAAAGCTTCCCTATTTAGTGCAAAAACCTAAAGCAACTAGGACCATTGCTTACCATGGAGGAACCACTGATCTAGGGGACCATTCGGCAGTGTTATCTCAAAAGAAGTCTTAAACCTTGTCAAATTTACAACGATTTTGATGATCTTAAAATTTTGGTGCATTTTTTAGCCCTTCCAACGTATTTTGTGGGCTATCAAACACATAGAGGTTGGAATGACCGTTCTAACAAACCAAAGAGCACCCAAAATAGTGTTCATATGTGAAAGTTATGGCCTCAAGAAGTTGACATACAAATTAAGCTCCTTAAGGCCTGCATTGCTTTCACCACCTCAACTCCTAGGGTTGGGGTTTTTGGAACTTGAGGGTTTGCCTCTTAGGGTTTTTGGCACTATGTTAAAGGATCAATTTCCAATCTCTTGTTAGAGGATTTTTACAAATGAGCATAGTCATTCCATATCTTCTTAGAGATGAGCTACCACCATTCTAGACACTTTGACCTAGAATTTGGTTTTCACTATAAAACTCTGCTTTCAATACTATATCACATGTTATTGCTACAAGATTGTGTTCTTCCATTTCATTCTCAATCTGATCTAGATCATCTCAGGTCTACTTGAGAAATCAAACCTTCATTATAAAATTCCTACCATCAACATATGATGTTAGGGGATTTGGGGCTTAAACTCCACAGATCCTCCTCCCAGGATTGCACAACCAAACCTTCCCTCAACTCCAAGCACTCTCTGAACGATGTCATCAAATTTGCATCGACTTCTTCACAGACAATGAAGAGGATAGGGATGCATCTTCTCCCTCCTCTTCCTCTACCTTTATTTCCACTTATGATGCTAATAAGCTAGGGCCTTGTTCCTCTTACGGTTTTCCTAGGTATTGTTCTTTTCTTGCTTTTATTGTCATTCATATATGTTATACGTCTAAAACATTTTAGCTCTAGAGATTAGATGTATTCTAAACATTTTCATTATTTAGTAGCCTTTGACTATAGACTTATTGAAAACATCATAAGAAAGTAAAATGTACATATATATATTATCTTATCTAATCTGAAGACATCATAAGAAAATGTGGCATATAAACATAAAATTTCACATGAACAAATTAAGCAGCTCCCAGCAAAGCTTACCTGCTTTTGGTCGCGAGGGCTGAATGAAAAAGCTGTGAGGATAAGTCCAATGTACAAAAGTGGTGTAAAATAGCTCTGAAATTGCTTTATGAAGGTCTCCTGGAAGTTCCCTTGTTCCTCAGAATTTGACTCTGCAAAAACCACAATAAAAAACCATCATTGGCAATTGTTTTCTAGAAAAGAATAAGACTAGAAAACTATCTATTTTAGCAACCCACAAATGATAAAATATCCATCCAAGATTCCAAACAATCCAAGCAAACCTCTGCCAGAAAGACCCAATATTTGCATGTTGGCACTCACTTTAGAGTATTAAGAACAATGCACCTATTGTGGACAATCCATTATGTTCTAGTGCAGCTTACAGAAATATCCTACATGGCATTCTTCAATATTCTGAGATAGTGGGAAGATGACAAGGCAAAATTAAAGAAGGAAAATGATCAATATGACATTAGTGTAAACCCTTCCTCCAACTTCCCTTCCAATATTTGAATATTAAATTAAATGTGTCAAAGTTTCAATATCGGAAGTATTGATTGGGCTAGAATTCTGAAAATCAACTCAATTATTACACATAATTTAATGACTGAGTGCAAGTGTGCCAAATACAAAAGTCACACGACAAAGCCAATATAATCGAAGCCCAACCATCAGTTAGATCATTAAGATCTTTATACAAATGCATCTGTTATGCTGCATAAATATTATAATAGCACAGTTCATAAGAATCTCCTCCAGGGCATTCCTCAACAGTCTCATCATCATACAATGTTTACAAAGATATTAACATTAGAAACAACTCTGCATTAAATCAGTCTTTCCAAAATCTTCCCTCTGTTTCAGTGGATATTCTCCATCTGTTGCACAAATTTCTTTTCCAGTATGGAGAAATTTGAAATATGAATTCAGGATATAATGAATTTAGTAGAATAACTGTGTGCAGGCACCTTAAAGAACATTTTGGCAAATAAAGGCTTGCTAATAATCACATTGCATAAGCATATTTAAAAGGTTAACAACAATAGTTCTAAATTAACCATGAGGACTGCAATGCATCTCAGAAAATGTACCCGTGAAAGAGGATCAATCCAACTAGTGCAGTGATGGCAAGGCACGAGAAAGGTAAGGCATCTTTGCTGCCACTTTTTTCTAGGCATCCTTATCATATATTCAATGATTCAGCGGTGACTAAGTGACCCGTCTCTGCCATTGTAGAATGTTAAATACAGAAGGCAAGATTTAGACTCTAGCTGGAAAAAAAAATTGTGTTCTTAAGAAGCTCAGTCTTAAAGAGGAACACAACTAGTTATGACAAAAGCATCCACAGAGGAGAAAAAAGAACAATAAGCAAATAGAAGAATGATGGAATCCCTCACAACCCCTTTTTCATAGTCCTAAGGATCAATAATGTAGAAGGTGAATCATGCACAAAAAATGACATCATAATTGTACTCAGTTAATAGTTAATTCTTGCTGTAGCAAGCCTAGAAATGCCTATCGTTGGTCATGTGTAGATCATCTTCTGAATTCTATATAAACTGTTATCCCAGCCTATCTATTCTCAGCTTTCTTCTCTTTCTGCGCTCATAGAGGCTATCTCTAAGCAGTGCTGATCTCTTCTCATGCCATGTTGCTAGTTGCTAAAATTGGTATGAGATTTAGTTGTTTCCAACTTCCATTTTCACTACCCTTCAGTAATTCCTTATCCAATAAAATCTCCCCAAGAAGCAGAAGAAATGTGTCAATAAATTCCAACACTTCCATTTTGAGATTGTCTATCGAGGCAAGAACAATCAAGTTGCAGATGCTCTTTCACAAAAATACAAAGAACCTATTGTTATGCTATGCCACCCTAGATCACTGATTGTCATTATGACTACTGTGAGATGGCACTTGTCTACAGCTCCTCACATACTATAAAGGTCCAGAAGATTCATCCCATGACAAAGCTCCTAGGGGACACCTTATTGTACGCTGGCTACATTTTTCTTCAATATTTTTATAACCTTCAAGACAAGGCTCTTACGGAAGTTGAAGGAACGCCACCAAGCTCACATTTGGATAGATCTAGTCCCCAAGCCTATTGCAATCACTCCAAATTCCTGACAAAATATGGGAAGATGTCACAATGGAGTTTATCATCACATTTTTAAAATCCAACAAGAGTAAGATTACATTTTCAGTCCCTCATCTAACCATATATGTGCATCTCCTGCCAATTCAGGCCACATTTTCAGCATCCAAATTGGCTACTACCTACATGAATCAAATACACAAGTTGCGTAGATTTTCAAAGACGACTTGCTGCAACAAATGCGAGTTCACAAATAATTTGCCAGAGCTATTTTGGCTTGTTGTAAGAGAATTCAACACAAATACAACCTATTCTCACCAAACAAATGACCATACAAAAATTGTGAACAACTGCCTAAGGATACCTCTGTTACTATGCTGGTGATAACCCAAAGAAATAGGCTCAATGGCTCCATTGTCATAATATCAGGACAATAATCACTATACCACAATCCTTATGTTTCTATTTTTATGGTTCTCTATGGGCCTCTCCCTCATCGAATGACCTCCTCAAAACTGTCCAAGTCCCCAACAGCACAGGACTTTGGAATGCAAGCCACTAGCATTTTTGGAGAACTAGTGTGTTACACTAATGCATGAAAACGAATGAAGCAATATGCAGTTTAGTACTGATCTGAGCAGTGCTTATATGTTGGAGATTGGGTATATGTTTAGCTCCAAATGTACCAGAAAGCCAGTCTCCGACACCAAGGCAAATTCAAGTACTCTCCACGTTTTTATGGGCCAAACCAAAATTTGAGGCAATCACCTATGTATGATATCTACCTGCAAATTTATAGATCCAAAGTGTACAACACGTTTCCTGTTTGAAGAAAAATGTTCACATCAGAACATCAACTGAGCTACCATTTACAGACGATGAGGAAGGCAAAGCCTTTCACCATCCAGAAGGTAACCTGGATGTCAGGAAGAAGATACTCAAATTTAAAGCAAACACTAAACTGAAGGAAATTGATTTTAATGATTTCCTTTATTTCCAAAAAAATTATATAATTGAAAATTCTGACTAGGGGATTGATTCCAGATCCAAATGTAAAAATTTCTCATTTCCCACCCCGGTTTTCAGTTTCACCTTATTTCTCCAAAACAGTTAAATGCCATTTCCCATATCCATACATTCAACAACTGGAAAATAAATTTTGCTGAAAACACAAATTCTGGAAATATTACAGAATGCTGGAAAATGCAGAAATAAAAATCAGCACATACAAACAACCATTCAACACATTTAAACACAGTGATTTTTGGTCAAGGTGACCCTGGAAAAACCCCCTACAACTCTTGGGGAAAACTAGTTCGAAAGCTCCTTCTTATTTCTGGAAAATGCTTTTGTACGGTTTCCTCAATTTCTGTGCAGAAAAACAGCAGTACCACTGTATGGTTCTGCCTAAAAATGAGTGCCAAGGTACAACCACTTGTTGTACGGATTTTTGCTCCTTGATTTCTGTGCACTTGTTGTACGGATTTCTAGAAAATCGTGCCCAATATCTACCTTCCATTGTGTGCTAACTCAGTGGTACGGACTTGCTAAAACGCTGCATTGGAATGTGTGCCAAGTTGCTGCCTCCTTCTCCTCCCTGTTCAGAAATCTCCCTTGCTCTCTTGCTCTCCTTCTCTCAATCTGCTCATGCAAGAATATGAATGACCTTTTACTCTTTTCCCTCCTTTAATCAAACCCTAAGTGACTTTTGGGGAATCCCTAAATCCAATCGCTGAAATAGATTGAGATCTAGGGCTGAGATTAAATGCTCATTTAAATCTCACTTTCTATTTTTTAATTCACCCCATTTTAAATAAAGACCCACTTAGTCATTTATTTCCAAAGTCACTTTTCCTTTCTAATTTTACATTGACTTTATTAAAGTCACTTTAAAATTAGACTTTAGTAACTTTATCACTTAAAGTCACTTTTAAATTAGATTTGACTTTATAAAAATTATAAAGTCACTTTAGGAAAAAAAAAAAAAAATCTTTTGGACACGTTTCCCTAGGCCAAAGATCAAAGCCTTAGGGAACCACCTGTCCTTCGGTACCAAATTTCAACACCAAAAGTAAAAACATTTATTTATGCTTATTCAACTTACCCATAGATATGCCCCATAACACAGAATCTAATGGAAGTAATTAATAAAGCAATAAAAAAAGAGCATTTTAAAAATTGAAATTTAAGTTCCTGCCCATACATCTAGATGCATACTCAAACATTTTGAGTAGCAACCCACCAACATAGAGACTACAAAATCTAGTACATTAATCTTTCTCAAGGCACAAGAAAATAATTGGTAGTTTAAATTTTGGTTTAGTCCCAAAGCATTCCTAATAAAACCTTATAGCCCAACTAGAATCTCCATATCCATTTATGCACATCATAGTAGATTATTCACAAAGAGTTACAAATTTTAAGCTTTCCAGCACTGAGTGATAAAGAGAAAGGGGATCCAAAAATCATGTTGTGTCTCACTAGAACATATTAGTTTTTGATAATTGCATCCCGGTAGTTACATGATAATATGCCATATTGGCAAAGCATCAAAGCATTAACTGTTCCTTGATTAATTGCAATAAGGTGGAGATAAAGGATTCAATGGTAAAGACCAGAAGTAGTCAGGTTTGGATTACTTTCTTTCAAGACATTCTCTTGATCCTTTTATCATTTAAGAGTGGAGGTCAAGGTAGATGGAATCAGAATGAATACTGATACTTTGAGCATAAAAGTAATCAAGATTACACTTCTAAAGTTCTAACAGCGAATCCAGAAACAGATAACCCTTTGGGATATGTATCATATTTTGCCTCTTTTAAAACCGTTTAGGAAATTTGTTGTTTTGAAATATCTGCTGATACTGTTGATGGAGTCTAAGTCACCGCATTCGTGTTCGTGTTCAGCGACTTTGAAGTTCGAACAAAGTTCAACAGTTAAAATTTTGGCAATAAAATTTGGCATTAAATTCAACATACTAAAAATTTGAAAAAAATAAAATAAATAAATAATTCAATATATATATATAATTCAATATTGTTGTCCACTCCTATAGTTACTGTGAACCCTCTAATGCTGCTGGGAACACTTTCGCACTTGTATTTACTGAGTATCAGAACCTGGAGGCTGAAAGTAATACTGCAATTTTAAAACCGAACTTTTTGATTGTGAACCATTTTGTTATTCATCCTTCCAAAAGCATTCTTACTAAAAACTTTGACAACCACCATAGTCCATTATCTTTTTAAATTGCATTGAAGTAATTCTATAGGCTCTTCCTTTATTTATTCCATCATGAGCACAATCTACATGTTATGAGTTATGTGTGTTTGACTAATGAAATGAGAGATAGTTGCATCAAGTGTAAGAGTGTTGGTTGTTTATTTATTCATGAGTGGGAACAATCTACAAACTTGTGCGTTTGATTAGAGTGGGGGAGAGTTGTATCTTGTCCATGTGAAACCACCAAACGAGTGGATGAGGCAGAGGCGCACGACTTATGCAACTATGCTTGCACCATCAAGGGCCGACTAGTGGCTGCTCACTGTGTTGTAGCGGCATAGCTTGTGACTGTGAGCTGCAGCAGGGACAACCGGCAGTGCATGAGGTTTCAGGACTAGAGCAGGTGGGTAGAGTAGGGCTATTTTTTTCAAATTAATATGAAACTCTAGAATATCTCACACCAGAATCCAGACAAAAATTTTCGCCAAACTTAATGGCACAAATTCGGCATGGGATAAACTTCGGCAAACTTCAAACTTGATCAATAAAGTTTGCCAAACACGGTAACTTGGGACAAATTAACAAAAATCTCTTAACTCCTCCAATAGAAGAAAAAACTCAAATTGGAAAAATAATAATACACATGAAATTGAATTATTTTTAGTCCCATAATGATTGATAACCCTTTGTGATATGTATCGTATTTTTCCTCTGATTGTAAAACGATTTGGGAAATTTGTTGTTTTGAAACCTCTGCTGATATTGTTGATAGACTAACAAAAACCTCTAACTCCAATAGAAGAAAAAACTAAAATTGGAAAAATAGTAATACAGATGAAATTGAATATTTTTTACTATTTAGTCCCGTGATGATTGATTCCATCAGAGCAAAGAGTGGCAGGATGCTGAGGAATAAATTGCAGTCAGCATTGTGGATTGTATTGCTACTATAGAAATAATCTAACATGCTCGGTATAAACTACGGAGATCATTTGAGTCTTATAATATATAACTAGATGGCGTGGACAATTGTTAGACACCTAATCCTTAGGGATTTGGTGAATTGTGAATATTTTGTAAATATGTAAATATGAAAAATTTGAAACATTGGAATAGGAAGAGACATCGGACCTTGGAAATTGAAACCAAAGTTCACAACATCATAGTATAAATATGTGTGCTTAATTAATGGAAAATCAATCAAATTTGGGAGTTACCTTACTTGGCCTGACATGGTATTAGAACATGGTTGTCTGTCCCTCCGTAACTCATTTGATATCCACTCAGTGTTGTCCCTCTATTGATTCCTTGCCTTTGCATAAAACACCTCTACACGTCTGTCTCTCCATATCCCCTCACTAGAATTCATTACAGACTTTTGGCATTATGATTTCACATCTAACACCAAAGATGTCATAATGTATTCCTTGACACAAATTTACGTTCTCTGCTAACATATTCCCTAGCTCAAGTTCACTCTGCCACGTAGCAACATCCTTAGAAGAATGACGACGATACCTGATCATGAAGATGAGAGCCGAGTATCATGAAGGTGATGTTGATTTTGGGGTAGCATCAAATGTGCTCTAGCTACAAAATTTTGTGGAGGGGCTAGAACACATAAGATCTCCAAGACCCAAAAATCGTTTGGGGAAATTCCACCTGAATTGTGAGTTATTAAAATAATTAATATTTTTAATGGGGTTCGTAAGTCTAAACTTAGGAAAATAAAAATATTAATGGATATTAATAAAAATACGGGTGAGAAGCTTCTAGGAGACGAGGATCAAGTATGTTTTAATCTTAGTCGTTGCTTAGGGACTTAATCTTGGTCGTTGATTCATCAACAGGAAAAGTATAAGAGGAGGCTTAAGTGTCAGTTGGAGATACACTGTGTAATCAAATCCGTTCGATTTTTCGTGGCGTGGGTTGTTGAGAAAATCGAACTAGTGATCTAAGTTGCAGTGAGAGGGGCAGAAGCAGACATTTGGATTAGAAAAGAGTTCTGAGCCAAAGAGTACCGAGCAAAGAGGCAGCATAGAGGCGTACGTAGCCCAGGAAGGGGCTCACACAGTGTTGACGCAGGCCAAGAGGGTCTCTTGCAATGGCAGTGCAGGATATTCATCAGAAGTTCGAGATTTTGCTGGAGAAGTGAGGTTCTGAGCCGGGAGAAATGAACAACAGTGTTCCTCCAGCAAATTGATCCAGTAGAAGGGGTGACGCAGTCTCGTAGAGGCAAGACGCTGGCCCAAGCAGTGATAGCGATGGGATTTCGCAGTATTTGTCGATGTCGGGCCACTCAGTGGATCAATTGTGACTTGGAGAATGAGGTAAATCCTCGTATGTATTTCTTGCTGCCGAGATTTCTCTAAGAGGTTAGCCGGTAGAGGCAACCTGTTGTACTCAGATTTTGCTTGCTTAATAATACAAACCCTCTATCTGTTGCACCAGTTTTCCCGCATTGGGTATTTCCGGGGACGTGTTGTCCAAAAATAACGGTGTCCTTTATGTGTTTGTCTCATCTATTGTTTCAGTTTATGATCTATATGTCAATGTAGTCAGTAGTAGTGTTTTTCATCATTGTTTATAATTAAATAACTTGTTGAATGAAATAACAAGTAGGAGATGATAAACCAGTGACTGCAGTAGGATTTCTGTTGGTATAGACTCAGAAATTTTCACATGGTATCAAAGCATTGCAAATCATAGGACACTGAAGCCATCAACCGAGAGATCCAACAAATCTGCTGCAAAGAGGCAGTTGTCCCAAGTGACAACAATGTTTGAGAGCCAAAGGAGTAGTTGAAGGGGTAACGCAGTGCCAGAGGAGTGATGCAAAGGCTCACGCAGTGCCTACATCAGCTTTCTAAGCCAGGAGAAGGAGACGCAATAGCCGAGAGGAGCTCACACAATGATTGTGTCAGCTCTCTGGGCCAGCGCAGAGCCTGAGGGGCTCAGATCAGTCAGTTGTCGGGGCAGTAGGAGCAGTGCAGAATTGATTTGTGGTGCTAGTGGGACGATGTCACTGTTGTTGCAGAACATTGTCTGTGGAGACAAAACCGAGGTAGAGGGAGTTACTGCCTTGATGGATTTCTTGCCAAAAGAAATCTAGGTCTCGGTTGTTGAGCGGCAGCAAAGGAGGATTGGAGAAGGGTTGATTCGACACTATTTGGCGAAAGGATTTCCATGAAGGAAATCATGACTTAGAGGGGGTCTAGAAAGAACTTGTTTCTTAGAGGATTTCTAGTGCCAAAGAAATCTAGATCTGAGTCTTGTTGGGGCAGCAGTAAGAGAGGGAGAAGAGAACTTCTTCTACACTTATTTGAGCAAAGATGGCAACCAATGGACTCAGGGATCAGGACAAGTTGGATGGAGCATCCAACTTTGTCAATTGGAAGGCCAGGATCATGGTAGTCTTGGACAAGAGTCGCATAAAGGATTACGCCTTGAAAGTGGTGGTTGTACAGGTCAATGTTGATCCTCTCAAGAAATACGAGTATGCTCAAGCAAAGGCAAAGTGCATGATCCTGGATGGAGTCAAGGATCATGTGATCCCACATATTGTTGAAAAGGAAATCATCTAATAGCTACAATCTTTGTCAACCATAGGTCCACATTACAAGTTTTGATTTATATAGCATGTAAGGGTGCACATAACCAAAATAGCATCGACTGCAATCCATCTTTGAACCGAAAATACATCAACAAACAGGCTCTAGGTGGCCTCTATCATCCAAAAAAATCATGTTATAACAAATACCTACATATCATCAAGATCAATGCCCATCTTGGGATCTTTGTTGTTAATATCACCTCTAAGCATTAACATAAGATAGAAAAAACGTAGCATGTCAAGTCAAGATTTTGTTTGAGTGATGGGTACATTTTTAGTAGGGTCCTGATAGAGGATTTTGACAACCAATGTCACTAACATCAAGGTACATAGAGGGATTGGTGCTCTTTACGAGTTCCATATCCTAGTACATGAAAAAATCCAATGGAAACATTGCAATCCTCCCCAATCCTAAAATCTTGAAAAACAAATAAGTCTGCTAGATTTTGAGTGAGATCTAAAATTCTACATTCTCCATATGAAATCCAATGAGATTGGAACCACTCGCAAACATCCTTAGTCATTTCATGGTAATGTTAGAAATTTAAGTAAAAGGATGAAAATGAAAGATAAAAGAGAATGTCACTTTTACTTTAAGAATTTAACATTACCATGAATTGCATATCAATACCAGGGCCATAGGCTTGGTCATTAGGCTGCCCCACTCAAAAATTCTTGTTTCTTTGAAAAAAAATTGCGTTTGGAACGTGTTTGCATAAAAAAAGCAAGGGAGCGAAAAAAAAATTATGGAGCACACTCCCAAAATTCGCTCTCGGTGTCGCTCCCAATCTGCTCTTGAAGGGAGCGTGCTTCGAGAGCAGGTTTGAGAGGGGGGGTCGCTCCCTCACAACCATGATCTCAAATGGTGTCCATGAGGCTAAGGAACACAGTGGTTTAATTTTCTCCAATATCCAAAAAAAATTCTACGAAAAACTACCTTAATTAGAATTAATTAGCCAATTGATTAATTTTCCCAAGTCTAACTTAGGGAAATGGATTAATTAATCAGGATAATTGAGTTAAATCGATTTTCCTCTAGTGACTTCTAGAAAAGTCATTTCATGGGATCAAAGTGATCTTACCCATCGATTGAGATTAGATCGTGATCGTTGATTACTCAATGAAAGATTATAAGAGGAAATCGATGGGCATTTGGAGAACACATCAGAGACATGGACTTGCAATGATAGCAAGGGCGTAGTGATAGTATCAGTCCACCAGCATATTGAGATCAGCAATGATTGAAAATAGAGTTGTCAGGAGAAAAAAAAAAAAAAGAAGAGAAAGAGATAGAGATAGAGATAGAGATAGAGATAGAGATAAAGAAATAAATAAATAAATAAAATAACATAAACATAAACATAAACATAAATAAATAAATAAAATTAAATAAAATTAATAAATAAATAAATAATAAAATTAAATTAAATAAATAAATAAATAAAAATTCACAACGATTTCCAATTTCTCAGAGATAGAGGAAGGTTAATTTTCTTTGCAGAAGAGGTCGAGTTTCCCAACACTGTGAATTGACTCGAAAAGGTCGAGTTGCCAGAGGAAGAAGAAATTTCCTAGAGAGATTGAGTTGCATAGGAGAAGTCGAGTTTGCCAATAGAAGTCAAATTCCAGAAGAGATTGAGTTGATTTTCCCAGCCAGTGCACATCGCTAGTGAGGGTCGAGTTGTCAGGGCCGCATGCATGGACCAGTTCGAGGCTCTAGAGGAGGGATGACTTGGATCAAAGGGGTTGAGTTGCCTCTAGGAGGTCAAGTCGACTTGTGAAAGTGAAGAAACAACTTTCTAGAGGTTTGCTAATTTACGACAAACCGTTGTATTTTCAACCACAGATTTTGTTGAAGAATAAATAAAATACTCATCTGCAAAACTGGTTTTCCCCACACTAGGGTTTTTCCAAGGACATATGTCCAAAAATATCGGTGTTCATTATTTGTGTGTGTGCAATACTTTCTCAGTTCCTGTATTTAACTTTCTGTGAAGTTGCAGTAGTGTTTTATTCAATATTTGCCACAAATAAATTGTAGAAGACAAATAATCAATTGATAGGAGAATAATAACTAGTAATTGCAAAAGTATTAAAATTTCACACGGGATCATAGCAAATATGAGGGCATAATAAGGTTTGCGAAGGCACGGGAAAAAAATAAGGGTTTAAAACCAAGTTCATATTCTTCACTTTATTTGGGTTTCACTATATTCCAAGGGTTTGAAAATGACCTCCGCAAATTTGAGAGATCAGGACATATTGGATGGAGCCTCAAATTTTGGCATTTGGAAGGCCAAGATTTCGTTATTATTGGAAGAAAATGATCTTAAGGAGTATGCGACCAGTGTGATAGTCGTTCCAATGGATCTAGCACAACTCGCAACATAGAAGAAGGAAGATACCAAAGCAAGGACGATAATCCTTAGAGTCAAGGACCATATAGTCCCACATGTCATTGAATTAGATACAATGAAGCAGATGTGGGACGTTATTTTGAAATTATTCCAAGATGCTACCACTTATAGGAAGTTACTTCTCAGAGAAAATTTGGGGAATACCAAAATGGACAAGGGAGAATATGTTGCAAGCTACCTCACTACAATTAGATTGGTAAAGGGAAAGTTAGCTGCAATGAGAGATAAACCAAATGATGACGAGATGGTGCATATAGCAGCAGTAGGACTTAGAATAGTGAGGAGCAACATGAGAACTTGGCGCTAGCAGGGGAAAGGAAAAGTGAAGAAAGGGTCCAATATGGGACCAAACCCAAAAGGTGAGAAGAAGGACCTTTCCAAGGTCAAATGCTATGGTTGTCACAAGTTCGGCCACTATGTCAGCAATTGTCCATAGAGGAAGAAGACTAAGAAGGTCAAGAAGCAGACAACAGCTTCAGCAAGTGCAAATGAGCTCTCTAGTAGAATAGATGAGGAATTTGCACTTATGGCTTGCCTATCTAGCTCAACCTCACAAGGAGTCTAGTATATAGACAATGGGGCATTTTTTCACATGAATTTGCCCTCAGTGCAGACCTTTGAAGGAATATTAGGTCTGCTAGGAGTGGCAAAAGTTTGAAGCTCAGGGCCTGTTCTTTGAAGGGATAAAACCAAAGGAGGTTTTAGAGATTATTTCTCCAACTATAAGGAGGTGGACATCAGATTCTAGATTTAAATAGGGAACAAGTCCAAGTGCAATCTAGTTGCAAGAAGGATTGTTCTATTTCAGAGGAAGAATGGCAAGCCAATTCCAATTCATGATGTGTTGCATGTGCCAAGCTTGGGCATGAACTTGATTTTCGTTTCTATCCTTTAGGATAAATGGTACAATATACTCTTTACAGGGGTGCAGGTGTTGATTAGGCTCAAATATTGGAGATCACCTATAGCAATTGGAGTTCGGAGTGGCTGATTGTATGGGTTGCAAACTAAGGTATTGGTTAGTAGTGGTAATTTGAGGGATCAGGGGGAGCTATGGCATAGGAGGATGGGCCATATACATCATGGAGCACTTCGATTGCTTCATGAGACAGTGACAGGTGTTTTGTTAAAATTGGCAACTAGGGCCAAACTCCATGTGGGTCTTCTTATTTATGGCAGCTGATATTTTTCCTGGATTCCTCTCGTCGAGAGGTGTAGAATTAATCTAAAGATCATCTGATTCTGACATGTATTCATGGAGATATGAATTTATTTGTGTTATGGGACAAGTCATCAAGGTCGGCCAGCAACCAAATTGCCCCCACTTACCCTCAACGTTTTACTATAAATAGAAGAGGTTTGCAAGTCATTTGAGATACACACTCACACCTCTTGTGATCTCTTCCTCTCCACTTGTTTGGGTTTTAGTGGAAGGAAGAGTCCTTAAGAGTATACGCTGCCCTAGAAGGTTTGCCCTAGCCCTAGACGTTGTCTAAAGAGATCTATACGTTGCCCTCCTCTACATTCATGGAGGATGATTAGAGGAATCTTTGTTGCCCAAAAGGAGGCTCTTATAATGCAGCAAGGAAAGGCTTCAACGCTGGTATGGAGGAGCCCTAACGCTGCCCTAATAAAGAACCTAATGCTTTTATCGAAGTGAACCTAACACAGTCATGGAAGAAGGTTTAATGCAAGCCCTAACTACTGGCCTTGTTCCACTCTAATCGCTAGAAAGAAGAGGTCTCTTCCTCAAGTCAAATGAGGGTTCCGGGAGACCTTTATACGTAGCAAGAAGAGGTACTAATCGCAGTCATGATGGAGGCTTCCATTCACTGTCAAAGGGAGCCTCTCTATACGCAACTAAAGGAAGATCCATAAAAGCCCTAACCACAGTCCTATATAGCTAGTCACAGTCAAAGGGAAGATGTAATTTAGGTGTTGTTCAAGCAAGAGGAACTAGCACATCTTAGCTTCAGTCAAGGAGGGCGCTATAGGCAGCTAAAGGAGGCTCCAAACAACAACATTTAAATGTGCACTAGGACGCAGTCAATAAGGCTTTAATCCACAGCTAAAGGGAGTTCTAGTCTTTGTCCTATCCGTAGTAAAGGAGGCCAGAGAAGAGGCTCCTATCTGTTGTTCTAAACCGCAAATCAAGAGGTGACCCCATTCGCAGTTAAGGGTGACTGTCCATAGCTACAAGAGGATGGTCACAGGCAACCTTACACAGTCACCTAGCCACTAAGATTATGCCACATTGCTGTAGGTGACAACATGGCCATGTGTTTAGGTATGTCATGCTAGTCAGAAGTATCCAATAGGGTTGCTGCATAAAGTCTGATTGGGTAACTGTGTGAAGGGACAAGCAAAATGAATATGCTCCCTGGAGACTGTGTTAGGCCGCAAGCCATAACATCATAGTCAATTTAGTATGGATATTTAAGGACACATCTCATTAGCATTATGTATGGAGTTGTTGTGTGTACTACTACTAAGATCTCAAACTATTAGAGGGTTGTATGGTGATGTTTCAATAAGAGATGGACAGAGCTATAATCATGATTTCATTGAGGATTAGACAACTAACTAGATGCAATATGATGGATGCAGTATGATGAGATGCAGCATGGTGATAGATGCAACATGATGGATGCAGCATGATGGATGCAGTATGATGAGTGTAGCATAGTGTAATGAAGTGCAGCACAGTTATGGGTGCAGCACAGTGATGGATACAGCATGGGGAGGGAATCCCCTGTGTTCAGATCTGCTACCTCATGTGTCATCTTCCTAGATAAGATCTTTGCTCTTATTTTGACAAGTCAAAAAGTTGACTTCTGATGTATATGTACTATCTCTCTCTCTGTTGAACTATTGAAGAACATAAGAAGAATTGATCAATAGTTTCCCCACATTGGGGTTTGTCCCTGGCTGGCGCCACATCTTGTGTCCTCTTGTCTTGTCTTGTCTTCTATGATTTATGTTTATGTTCTATCTGCATTTTACAATCATGCTAAATGTGGTTGCTAATCTGGAATTGATATTAAGCTAATATGGAAAATTGAAGTAAATATGCTCTCGGCATAGAACATACCTAAATTTAACATGTTTCAAAGGTGAGCACAGAGCATGACGATGTTTGTAGAGGATGTGTGCTGGGGAAGTTTGAGAATTCCAAGGAGTGACACTGGAATAGAGGGCATTCTTGACTTAGTGCATTCAGATATACGTGGGCCGATGTCTACGAAGTCTCTCAAGGGATAAGAATACTTCGCTACCTTTATCGACGATTTCTCCAGGAAGACTTGGATATACTTCCTGAATACCAAGGATGAGGTCTTTAGTCGCTTTCAGGAGTTCAAAGCTCTAGTGGAGAATGCGACAAGTGGGAAGATCAAGGTTCTTCAGTCAAACAATGGAGGTGAATACATAGAAAAGGAGTTCCATGAGTTCAATACTAGGGCAGGAATCAAGAGAGAGTGGATGGTTCCTTACAACCCACAACAGAATGGTGTTGTTGAGAGGAAGAATCGTTCTATTTCAGCGCAGCCAAAGCTATGTTGTATGACCAAGATCTATCGTGTTGCTTATGGGCAAAGGCATGCAATATGAAAATTTACATTCAGAGTAGGGTTCTACATGGAGCATTGGGAAAGATGACACCAGAGGAGGCTTTCATGAGGAAAAGGCCAGATGTCAATTATTTTAAGATATTTGGCAGCCTAGTGTATTGTCACATTCCGGGAGATACATGTTCCAAGCTAAATCAGATTGTCGAGAGGGGGTACTTCGTGGGGTACAATGAGACCTCTAAGGCATATTAGATTTTCATTCCAACAGCCAAGCAAATTATAGTCGAGAGAGATGTCAAGTTCCTAGAGGACAAGGCATACAAGAGGTCTAGAGATTTGCCAGCAACTGATGATCTAAGTGAGCAGCAAGAAAAAGCTCCTCGGATTTGTTAGCCTCTCTCATAAAACAATAATAAATCCAAAAATAAATAAATAATTAAATATTCCAAGTTAGGAATTTGTGCCTAACTCTTGGGTTGTTCCTCTAAGATAGGAGTTAGTTCAAGTAACTCCTATATTGGTGTGTGTCTAGTGAGAAATTATCTCAACCAAAGGAGAAATTATCTCAACCAAAAGTTTCTAAGATAGCACGCACTATCTTGAGAACACTGTCTCTCATCTATTTATTTGTAACACTATATTCAATTATTTTAATGAATATGAGAGATAATACATGAGGAAGCCATGAGGCTTCAGTCTTGTCCGCCAATATTTTGTGTCTGGTTTATTTTCTGTGTTTTGTATATTTGTGTGAGTTAATTTCATTTTTCAATAGGTGGTATCAGAGCCAGGTTTCGATCCTGGGACAGATAATGGGGTAGGGTCAACAGAGCATGAGCACAATTACTAGTATGAGCACAGGCTCAAGTGCAAGAGTTCCTGAAACTTCATAGAGTATGGAGTAGCAGATGTAACAGATGAGGGAGATGTATCAAGAGGATATAGAGGTGTTTATTCCATCTTTTGTAGTTGGAAGGAGGAATTGTGACATTTAACAAACACTCAGGGATGCTCAAGAGTTTGTAGGAATTCATAGGACGAGCAACAAGTAGCGGAGACAACCAGAGGTACACTAACTACATGGCATTGGTCAGAAAGTTAGTAGATGGCAAGCCTTTAAGCTATCAAGATGTTGCACAATGTTGAAAATTTGGATAGCTACAGCCGATATTTTTTCATTAAAATAATGAAAAAAAAAATGTTTTTTATCAACCCTACAAGTTGTTGAAGAATGTAACTAATGTCAGTCTTCATAATTGTATTTGAGTCATGATGTAATGTATTTGTCAAAAGAAAGAAAAAGAAATTTTATTATAAAAGAAATTGTCTTATTAAAGCATGGGTTTCAAGCTTCGGCTAATGGTTTATAGGTCAAAGCCTCCATTGTAGGCTTATAAGGTTTACATCAAGTGTCCTTGTCCATGTCATAATGTAATAGATCCTTCTTTGGCATTGTCAATCAAGAAACAAATTTATTTTGATGTAAATTAGGTCTTCTAGGCCACCTCCACCAAGTCGAACTCAAACTAGACAAGTCGGCCTAATTGAGGGGCAAAATCTCCTATATAAAATGCAGCAACTCAACCTCATTTGGAGCACTCACTCATAGTTCGATTTGCAATTTTTGGGACAAGAAAATTGTGTGAAATTTAAGGAACAAGGTAGAAAGGGCTAGCAAAAAGGAGGACTTTGTCAAGCACTAGAAGTCAAAATTTTCTCTCTCCTTATCTCACACGTGCGAAGTTGTTGGATTGTTGTTGGGCCAAAGTTCTGAAGTAGTTGGGGTCAAAGTTCTGGATTGTTGCTAGGGGCCAAAATTCTGAAGTTACTAGGGGTCGAAGTTCTATATTGTTGTTGGGTTGTAGCTGTTGAACAAGGGGCTACCGAAGTTTGTTAAATCATCTTGAAAGGCTAACTCGGTGGAGGAGGAAGGTCTTTTGGGTCTAAGGTCTTGATCTATCTCAATTTGATTTACTAGTGGACGAGTTTCACTGGGTTTTCCCCTACAGAGGGGTTTTAGCGTTGGTTGAGTGCCTACATCTGGTGTCACTAATCTTCATGTTTTTTTTTTATGATTGCTTGATGAAACAAAGATAAAAGAACATAAGAAAGTTAATAAGAACAAAAATAAATCACAAGTAATTATCAACATAAGAAAATCTTTTTGCCCTTCCGATTTTCTAACACAAGTCAACCTCATAAGTTCTTCAAGTCGGCCCCATTAGGGCTAATTAGCCCACATTAAACTCATATAAATTGGGTAATCAAAGGCATTTATTTGACACATCACACAAGCTAGTTCGTTCTACAATTCTAAGCGAGTCTCCACACATACAAAATCAGAAGGAAGGTTGATTGAAGTTGCATTGACTTTTTTGGAAGTTGCCTTGACCAAGTTTGTTTAGGTACATTAGCATCTTATTTGAATCTTTGTTTTTGATCTTTTGGAAGACCGAAGATTCCAGTGTTTATTGATCTAAGTTGACTGAATATTTCGCTCATACTTATTGGGAAGTTGACCTGTGTTGACCTCATCTTTGGGTTATTGGTTTGACCAAAAAGTTTGACTACTCTGTCGATTGTTTTGTGGCCATCTCAGAGTCGAATTTAGACCCCCATCTACCTCAGTCATATAAGGACAAAATCTCGATCTCTTTGTGCATGTTGGGAAATCTAGGAGCAGCAAGTGTAGGTGTTTTCTCTTCTTTTTTATAACTGCTTGTGATGTATTTTACTTTTCTTGATTTACTTCATCTTTCCTTGATTATAATTAGTGTTCTCTATCATCAAATAGTTACCAAAACATAAAGAATAATGACACAATGGGATGCAAGATGTAGTCGATCAACAAGGGCCAAAACCTCTCCAACTCTGAGAGGAAAACCCATGGGAATTCTTCTTCTTATAGAATCTTCAATTGAGGAATTCCAAGAACTATGACCCTTGACCTAGACCCTCCAAGACCAAGTCAAACCTTTCTTGCTTCCCTGCCATTTCGACAATTTCGATCCCCAGTAGATTCTTATGCCCAACAAATTCTTCTGCAACTTTGACCTGCCCAGCTAATTCTTCTATAACTTCGACTTGCCCAGCAAATTCTTCTACAACTTCGACTTGCTTAGCAAATTCTTCTGGAATTTCGACCCAGCAGATTTCCAGCACTTCGACTTGCCCAGCAACTCTTCAACACTTTGACTTTCCCAACAAATGTAGAAACCCTAACATGAAAGAGAGAGAAAGAGACCAAAAAGTTAGATCTAACTCTTCTTCTTCCTTTTCGTCATTTTCCAGCTTTTGTCTTTTGGAGATCGAATTTGAGTGATTGAGTAAATGAGGTCAATTTCCTTCTTATTTATAAGCTTGTGAGGGGTACGAATTGCTATCTTTAGGCCGACTTGTCCCTTCATGTAGGCCGACTTGATCTTTGCACCATGACGAAGTCTCGGAGGCTCTTTTGACTCTATTTTGACACAAATAAATTTTCTTTACAATATGTATCATGCCCAAATGGGTCTTCAATACATGATAATGACTCAATTGACTTTATGACAAACCTAGAAGCACACAATGGGTGCTTGACCTAAAAATAAATTTCCCTTGAGCATGAAACACATGCCTCAAGAATAACAATAATAAATTTAATTTTCTCTTTTCATTACATACATAAAATCATGATTACATATATCATTATGAAGATCGAGCCTAGTTACATATTTCAATACTCCCTCTTAACTAGGGACGTATTCATAATCCATACAAGGTACTTGGACATTCTCAATCTGAACAATTCTCATAACAAGAGTCGGATTGGTAACCCATCTGTATAGGATCATATCAACTAGCATTGTCACATAGCAAGGCCTTGACTAACAGCCCTATCTCTCCACAAGATAATAGTACAATGTTGGTGAGACCAATGATTTATAGACACCATCATCATTGTCTCTCTAGGAACATACCCCACCCATGTGTTCACAGGGTATGTCCTTCTAGGACTATTCTTATCTTGGATTCCCAGTCTTCAAAGAATATTTGCCCTTTACGACTACTCTTATCTTGGATGCCCTACCACATCCTCAAAGAGTATCGGATGTCAGATGCTTACCAATCCTCCATTCAATCTTCCAAAGTGAAGACAAGAATGATGTGTCTATTTCTCCCTCTCAACTAGGGAGGATATACCCATTCCTGTGAAGGAATGTACCCATTCCCATAAAAGGAATGTACCCAAGCTCCCCCTCAAGCAAGGACTTGTCCAAGCTCACTCTTAGCTAGGGACTTGCTTCCAAGTTTCTTCTTAATCATAAACTTGCTTCCAGACTCCCTCTTACCTAGGGACCTGTTTCCAGTAGCAGCTATCTCTTCTTAGGTGGAAATCATGGAACCTTCAGCTGCCTGTATAGCTCCTCCATTCGATGTCATGAATTTCATCTTCATCCTTATGGAACCTTCATTTTTTGGGACTTCTTCGTAGGACATCGGTCATCCATCACTTTCCTTCACGAGTCATGTCAGTTAGGTCATCCTTCTCTTCATTGGAAAGTGATCTTTTGATCCACATCTAGCTCTTCTTCATGCAGCTACCTCTTCAATATCATGTTTCCTTTGGGATCTTCCATCCAACCACGAGTGCTTGGTTGCAGGTGACATCCACAACTCCCTTTTGGTAACTCTGTATTATCCCATCCAGATACTGTTCAAAAATCAGAAATGAACATCAAATCAAAGATCATGTTTCGTGATGGCCCTTCATCATGACATCTTCTTGTTGTATAACCAACATCCTGCATACATATTGACACATCTCCAAGATATTCAATTC
This sequence comes from Pinus taeda, assembly GCA_000404065.3. Taxonomy (NCBI): domain Eukaryota; kingdom Viridiplantae; phylum Streptophyta; class Pinopsida; order Pinales; family Pinaceae; genus Pinus; species Pinus taeda. The sequence continues at coordinate 242,641 of APFE030430588.1, forward strand.
TCAAGGGTCTTCTTTCTTTCTAAACTTTCCCAAAGTCTTCAAATCTTTCCCATGGAGATATCATGGCCAATTCTTCTAATCAATGGATGTTGATTGCCTTTTCTAGGTGACCATAGTTGCATCTTTCACGATCTCTTCTTTTCTTTATTCATATATTGCTTCCCAAGAACTTCCAATCTTAGTTCCTTCATTTTTTTCAACCTTATGAGGACATATTATGTTGATTTCATCTAGTCAATATGTGAACCATGCCTTTATGCATTTCTAGAAGAGAACCCTTTCCTTTGATCATACTCATGAGATAGAGTATCCATCCATGCTATATGCAACTATATGATGACATGACCTAATTTATTGAACATATGCATACATACCTCTTTTCTTCTTTTGATCATCTAGACAAACTTCAGTAACTTCTTTCCCTTGATCGAAAGTACTTCAATCATCTTGACCTCCTTTGTCATCATATCATCATTCTTCCAAATAGTGAATTCCATCCAAGGTGGTATTCTTAGTGAGACGCTTCATCCAAGAGATGAACCTTCTAATGAAAATTCTAATGGAGGATCTTGATTATCCTCATTCTGCAAATGCTCCTTTCGAATGATGTATGATGAGTTCGATACTAGATGACTTCCCTCTACCCATAAGTACTACTTATGCTTCTAATGAGGTTATCAAGAGCTACTTCCTTCTAATGATGGCTACCAGTCTTCTACTTCAGCTATCTTTCAAGCTTTTTTGATGTCATGAGCTCTTGCTTGATGCCATCTCCCAAAATGATGCATCCTATCATGCTTCTAATGCTTTCAACTATGAAAGCTATATTTTACAAAACTCGAAAAGAACCAAATGGAGAAGATTATCTCAATCATAGTAGAGATCTTTTACTTCCACCTTCTTTGATTTCTTCTTTTCAGCTTCTTCCGCTTCTTCAATGATATGGGCTTCTTCCCTTTCTCTTTTGATGTTGTCCTTCTTGAGCTTGGGACAATCTCGCTTGTAGTGCCCATATTATTGATAGTCGTAGCATTGAACCTTCGCTAGATTCTTCTTCCTATTTTGAGGACCAAATTTTCCAAACTTTCCTTTTCTCTTTGCCATGTCAGCAAATGCTTGTGTTTGCTCATTTGATCCTACATCACTTTTTGCCTTCGACATGGTTTCTTCAATTTTGCATAGTGACCACAATTCATTGAACAGGGTAGCCTCTTTCTTTCCATAGTTGCTTGATGTAAAGTTGTCCCATTCCTTTGGTAGTGCATTGAGTACTATAGTTCCCATTTACTTATCAGACATTATTTCTCCCAACTCTTGTAGTTGATCGCTAAATTTTTACACCCACATTAAGTATGAGACTATTCCTTCTTCTTTTGATATCTTCATTTTGTAGAGTTCTTCTCTTAATGAGATTACTTCTTCTGCGGTGCTTACAGAGAATAATTCTACAAGTTTGTCATATATTTCTTTTGATATTTCTAACTTTGATACATAGGGTATGAGGGGACCTTTAATGGATTCTATGAGAATCCTTTGAGCCCTTACTTCCCCTTTCATGTACTTTGCAAGAGCTTGATCTTCTTCCTCTGGAGCTTTAGTTATTGAGCCCTTAACATGATTAACGACTTCATTTTCTATAGGGATCAGATCTATCCTCTTCTTCCACGCAAAAAAGTTTGATGCCCCAACCAACTTGTTGTTGTCCTTGCAAAAAGACATTTTGATAGATTCGGATGTGGACATAAAGATACTTACTTGGGAAGATATACCTTGATGACAATATCTTCAACTTGCTACCTTATTGATATTGATAGAGGAAGATGAATTTTTGATGGAGATGTCTTTCTTCAAAAGTTGGTCCTTCTGTTATCACTCCTCTAGATCTCCAAGGTTGAGGAAGAGTCCAGCTAAGGTAACCACAGACCAATCTTTACACTTGGTAGCTAGCCCTACCAAACCGGAGAGGGCTCTCTCCAAAGGACCACAGCAATGAGGGCTGGATGGATTAGGGTTTTAGGCTAGATATAATAGCTCAAGGTTTTGATTTGGTTTGATTGGGGTAGTCACTGGATCAGTGAATTAGGTCAGAGAGTGAACTAGGTCAGCGCAAAAGAAAATCAGAAATGCAGACATCTGATGGGGCAAGGTAGGCAAGTACTTTAACACTTTGTAGTATATTGATGAAATAGTTTAGACTGATGAGGCGCTAAAAAGAGCATGAAAATCATGAAGTCTTTTTAAACTGAAGAAATGAAACAAATTATGATGATTTTCCCAAAACAGAGCATAGAAAATGAATTCTGCTTGGCACACCTTGAAAATCAAACATATTTAGAAGTGAAATGGATCATGGAAGGTACAAAACATTCACACACATGTGACTAAAGAAGAAACAATATCAAAATACCATGCCACAGGAATCCCACCAAAATACCTGCAACTCATCCAATATATTCCATGCCAAAGTCTGAAACACTAGTACAACATCCAATGGAGTCCAACCTCCGAAAAGAGTGAAGAAAGGGAATATATAGACCTCAAAACAAACTCCTCTCATCCTCAAGGGTCGAATCCATGAGAAGAGGAGCAATTCCACCAAAATCTAAATCGATAACTAGAGTGTAGGGTGGTCAAAGTGACTCATCCCTAATTACATTGCAACTAATTCATCTGACTTGATGAAGACTATTAACCTAATGTATTTACCCCTAGGTAATAGTAAAAGACCATAATTAAATCAATCATATCAATTACATCAGTAAAATATTGATTTCCCATAGGTAAAAAACAAATCTAGAGAAGAACAGTGAAAAAATAGGCCCACTGTCAACTGTGGAGCGCCTATGGCAAACACGCATCGTCATCTTCAGACCCACTTTTGCTTGCCTTCCCGGTGTCCAAATTAAGCCCAGGATAGCTCATTGGAAAGCTTATCCAGTCTAGTTTCCAAATCTGCCTTTAGTTTTCAAAATGCTCTTGATTTGACCCTCCAAAACTCCATTCCCCCAAGATTCGTCAAGTGCACAGCGCCTGGATGAAAAAGAGGGCAAAAACATGATTTTTTGGTAGTTTTTTGCCATTTTCACCTGCCAATTTTGCATTCCAGGGCTAGAAACATGGTTTTCCTAGATGTCTTGGTCCTTCTGCATCCATTGGTGGCTTCCATTCCTCCAAAAAGTGTCCCAAAAAAGTGGGCGTTGTGCGTTTGATCATGCAGCTGATATTTAAATTGCCTAAAATACACAGAAGACATATCTTTGCCGAAATATGCTAAGGGACTTCAAAATTGGTCAAGGAGTTGATGTTTGGTGTAGCTAGGCTTGGAGTGAAGCCTCTGCAAGTATGTCAAGCTTCTCCTCCTTTTGGTGAGTTAGGGCTTCAATTTTTTCATTTGCAACTTTGAGTTTTGCCCTGGCAATCCTTTCTCTGTTGGCATAGTGTTTTGCCATCTTCTTCTGAATTTCATTTTGCTGGTTAGCTTTGTCTAGGAGCTTCTCCATATGCTAATTGACCTTATCAAGCCAATGCTCCTGGATTTCATGACCAAGATGGCAAATTACTCATTCCATGTGAGCTCATTAGCAAGCTCGGCCTCTTTTTGTTTCTCTAGTTCTAGAGCTCTTTTCAGCCCTCTAGTTCTAGGTCTTTTTCTAGTTTCTTGCTCTTCTTCAAGTTCACCATACTTGTCATAGGCCTCATCTAGCAATGCCTTGGCTTTCATTGCTTCCCTCTTTGCCTTGATGAACTTAATCTCCATGACATCATGCTTGGCTTGAAGCTACTTATTCTCCTACTCATAATATGAAATGATGTATTTTTCCCTCTACAGGTTGATCTGGAGCCCCCTGATGAGCGCATCTTTTCCTTTGATGACAATGCTTGTACTCTCAATGTCATCATGCTCACCTAAGTCAACCAAGTCAAAATCCTGCTCTGTCTCATGGAGGTCTTCCTGCTAATGCCGAATCTCTGTCTCTATCATCTTTTCCTTGCCCTTCTGTACCTGCTTTGTTGATGAAGAAGGCAAGGCACCTCCCACAATTTGTGGGGCAAACACCTACCTGTGGCCTCTTTGATAAATGTGTGTCAAAGTGCCCAAATTAGCCCCTTTGGGCTTGATGACCTCAACCTGTCCAATCTGCTCCTGCTCTCTGATTTCATCTCTATTAGGTGAATGGATATGCTCATGAAATGGTGATGATGGAGGTGATGGTGAGGGTGACTAATCAAATGAGGATGAATGATCTATGGGTTGAGATGGAGGATTGGAGGTGGAAGGGTGAGATGATGAAGGGATACTTTGAACATTCAAAGTAGATGAATCAGTAAATATGGGATTGGCTATGAAGGTACTCCATGTAATGTTGAGCTCTTTGAGATGATAAAGGACTATGATTTTTATGAGGGAATGATGAAAGAGACTACTCATTTGATCTTTATACTCCCTTTTCTGGACAATGTAGGCCATCTTATCAATGCTTCGAAACAGATAATAGGGTATAATCAGTATTTTTACCCTAGTGAAATGCATTAAAAGCCGGATGTGATAGGACCCTAATATGATATAAAAGAGGGGTTTTGATCATTGATGGCAGTATGCAAATACTAACTCTAACACCTTCCAAGAGGGGAAGATCAACTTGGTTTCTTGATGATGACAATGCCTTCTCCTGCTTCCCTTGGATGTGTAATGCTTCAAAGTCCTTCTTTTAGTAGAGGTAGGGTTTTTAAGATCTTCCCTTTCTTGAGTGAGGTTCCCAAGAATGCTTTTAAGTGTAGAATCCTTCTTTGAACGAACTAGGGTTTGCCGGTCTTCTTCTAGATGCTCTCTTCAAGATGATGAATTAATCCTTGTCTTTGAGATGAGAGGTCCCTTTTGATGGTTGATGCTCTTGATGATCTTCTAGTGCTTCGGTACTTGAGTGTCCTTCTTTGAGTTGCCCTTCCTTGACTTATCACTTTAACTCCGAGTTGAGAAATCTAGGGGCAGCGAGTGTGGGTGATTTCTCTTCTTTTTTATAACTGCTTGTGATGTATTTTTACCTTTCTTGATTTACTTCTTCTTTCCTTTATTATAATTAGTGTTCTCTATCATCAAACAGCTACCAAAACATAAAGAACAATGAGACAATAGGACACAAGATGTAGGCAATCATCTAAGGCCAAAACCTCTCCAACTGTGAGAGGAAAATCCACGGAATTCTTCTTCTTATAGAATCTTCAATTGACGAATTCCAAGACCTATGACCCTTGACCTAGACCCTCCAAGACCAAATCAAACCTTTTTTGCTTCCCTACCATTTCTATAATTTCGAACACTGGTAGATTCTTCTGCAATTTTGACCTGCCCAGCGAATTCTTCTGCAACTTCGATCTGCCTAACAAATTCTTTTGTAACTTCGACCTACCCAGCAAATTCTTCTGGAACTTTGACTTGCCCAACAAATTCTTCTGGAATTTCGACCCAACAATTTTCCAACACTTCGACTCGCCCAGCAACTCTTTTGCGCTTTGACTTGCCCAGCAAATGTAGAAACCCTAACACGAAAGGGAGAGAAAGAGACCAAAAACTTCGATCTAGTTCTTCTTCTTCCTTTTCGTCCTTTTCCAGCTTTTGTCTTTTGGAGATCGAACTTGAGTGAGTGAGTGAGTAAATGAGGTCAAGTTTCTTCTTATTTATAGGCTTGTAACAGATACGAGCTGCTATCTTTAGGCCGACTATAACGACCCATCAATTTACAAGAAACATTGGAATGTTAGCAAGCATAAGAGTCATGCATATGATAGCGACATATGCATGAACCGCATGTATTGCACTAATCTACATATTGGCTAATATGGAAATTGTCTAAGTTTAGGTTGATAAATCGATTATCGAAATTAATACCAAACTCACCAGAATATTATAAATATATCAAGTAGAACTTGATATAGGTATCACTCTTATATACCTATATATAAATATATTCTTTAAATCAAAAACTTTTATATAATAAAGATACTCAAAAATAAATTAAATTAAAATTTATTATAAATTAAAATCATTAAAAGTAATTAAATTTATTAAAAATAAATTTATGAATATAAATTAAATTTAAAACATTTTACTTAAAGTTTACTATTAAACAAAAATAGAAATTAAATTAAGCATTTTAACAGTATAAACTTAGATAAACCTATGAATAAAAAATTAAATCAAAACCTTATAAATATAAGGCTCTAAATACATTACGAAAGTTGTTTTGAGACCACCTTTAAAGTGTCATGAGAGACGGATGACCGAGTTGCTCCTCCATTTGCTCGACGATAAAAGAGACATCAGACATGGGGAAAGATGGAGACATGAGACTGATGGACAAACAAAAAAGGTGAACCAAGTGCTAGAAAATATGTTGAGGATGTACGTTATGGACATCAAATACATTAGGAAAAGTACTTGCCCTTAGTCGAATTTACATACATTAGCAGTTACCACAGTTCAATAAGAATGCCTCCATTTCAAGCATTGTACAGCAGACCTTGCAGGACATCGTTAAGTTGGGATAGGTTAGAAGATCGGGTGATAGTGGGGCCAAAATTAATTCAAGACATGGAGGAACAGGTAAAATAAATTAGACAACGATTAAAGGAGGCACAGAATAGACAAAAGAGTTACATTGATGCTCACAGGACAGATAGGAATTATGAAGTAGGGGATCAGGTTTTCGTCCGCATCAGACCAAACAAAAGCACTATCCGATTTGGAAAAGGGGCAAAGTTGTCACCCCGATTTCTTGGGCCATTCAAAGTCCTGAAAAAAGTTGGACCTGTCGCCTATCGCCTTGCACTGCCACCCCACTTGTATACTTAAAACTATTATTTTGGATTATCACATGTAAAAATGAATTTTTATTTTGCCGGTACATAATATATGTTATTGGCTTAAACTTTGTTGGTAAATAGATACCAATATAAAGTATGTTATTTAATAAACATTGCTAGAATATGGATACCAATATGAAGTTTAGTATTTGATTAACCTTGATATGAAATCTAAATCATGAATTATGTTATGGATGAAAATATCTATAATTTTATTTCATTTTTGCATATCCATATGATCGATGAGATGGAAATAAAAGAATGTCTACATTTAATATAAAAACTAACTTACAGATATATGGGCTGGACATGGCCAAGTAGGTGATGTGAACACAAAGATCAATATCGTAATTAGCAACATATGTGAAATATTCAAAAAATGTTATTTAAATATAATTTATTTTGAATATATTGATGCATATGTTATAATGTATGGACAAGTGTTTACATTGCAAATAGCATCATCATCAAAATGACCACATGATGACAAAAGCTCCAAGAACAATTGAGGTTCAATGAGAGTTCTTGATAGAATGTTGACCCTGATCCCACTAGGAGAGGTGGAGATATTACCTACCGTTTATCTTCCAAACCCTAGAGTATGGGAGGATTGTGTGAATCATGCTCCCCTAGACGTGTGATGATAGACTGTCGGATGCATACTGGGTAATCAGGTCAATATAATCAACATTGACACCCTTGAGGTTTATGAATGGTTAGATCAATATAACTGACGCCATGGCATATGCCAGTAGAGGACGGATAGGATGGAAGTGGAAGAGATTAGGAAGGATAGGATGATTCTAAAATAGCGTGAAAGTCGGTTAAGGCATGGCTTGACTACTAAAATTATAACCAATAAGTGTTCAAAATACAAATTTTAAAGTTTCCACACAATTATAAAAGAAAACTCAATCACAGAACACAATCCTACATAATTATATTAATCGCTAAATAACTACTGATATATTATATAAATCCCAACTCCCGAACGAAGTTTTTCTGGAGGGGTATATTGTAATGACCCATCAATTTACAAGTAACATTGGATTATAAGCAAGCATACAAGTCATGCATATGATAGCTACATATGCATGAACCACATGTATCGCACTAGTATACACACTGGCTAATATGGAAATTGTCCAAGTTTAGGACTAGGTTGATAAATTGATTATCAAAACTAATATCTAACTCACCAGAATATTATAAGTATATCAAGTAGAACTTGATATAGGTACCACTCTTATATACCTATATATAAATATATTCTTTAAATCAAAGACATATATATAATAAAGATACTCAAAATAAAATTTAAATTAAATTAAATTTATTAATAAATTAAAATCATAAAAGTATTTAAATTTATGAATATAAATTAAATTAAAAACATTTTACTTGAAGTATAAGATTAAACAAAAATAGAAATTCAATTAAACATTTCAACTTAAAGTATAAACTTAGATAAACCTATGAATAAAAAATTAAATCAAACCTTTATAAATATAAGGCTCTGAGTATATTACGAAAGTTGTTTTGAGACCACCTTTGGAGTGTTGTGGGAGACGGATGACCGAGCTGCTCCTCCACGTGTTGGAAGGTAAAGGAGACATCAAACCCGGGGAAAGATGGAGACGGTGGTAGGGAAGGTATAAGAAAAGGGTAATACACTGAGACAAGGGGGATTTGGTTGAGAGTTGTTTTCGGAGGGATCGAGAAGGGAATTACAGCAAAGAGCCATAGACAGAGTAAGGATCACTGAGCCTTGATTGTTCTTGGTGCTTTTGTGCACGGGGTCCAGAATGCTACAATTTTGAAGTATTTTGGAGCTGGGTACCAAGGTTGTGCCCAATTTGGCAGGGCGGTTTTGGTCTTTTGGTAACGGAGTAAAATTGGAATTACGGCAACCTAGATCGACTTTAGTCGCTGAAACCAGGTATGTATGTGTATGGAATTGGTAAATTCTGTCTTAAAAGTCTGAATTTTGAGCAATCCATTTTTATTTAGCTTGGTTAATTTCCCCAAATTAGGTCCTTAAACTGACTTGTCCCTTCATGTAGGCCGACTTGATCTTTGCACCACGAGGTCTTGGAGGGTCTTTTGACTCTATTTTGACTCAAATAAATTTTCTTTACAGTATGTATCATGCCCAAATGGGTCTTCAATACATGACAATGACTCAATTGACTTTATAACAAACCTAGAAGCACTCAATGGGTGCTTGACCTAACAATAAATTTCCCTTGAACATGAAACCAATGTCTCAAGAATAACTAACAAAAGAATAACTAACAATAATAAATTTATTTTTCTCTTTTCATTAAATACATAAAATCATGATTACATTATGTCATTATGAAGACCAAACCTAGTTACATATTTCAACAATCCAGACTACATTCATTGAACAGAAATTTACTCTCTCCCATTTCACTACTTTTGATTGGAAAACTATCAAGGTTAGATTTGAATTTATTAGAATATTCTTGAAGCACTTTTGATGGGCAAAATCTCTCTCAAAAGGAAAGATTTTTTTGGTCAGGTTTTCCCCTTGTGGGTTTTTCCTTGGTTGTGAGCCTAATTCTTGGTGTCTCTTGTCTATTGTTCATTGTTTATTATGATCTCTATTTACTGCTCTTATTGTAGAATTAAATGGTTGAAGTTTTTCATGTATAGCTTGATGATTGAAGTTTAAAGAAAGAATTTATTGCATCATTAGAATTAGTTATCAATTGTGAAAAACTATTCTAGTCCTAGCTACACTAGAATTTCAACATGGTATCAGAGCTTTGGTGAAAGAAAAAGAGCAAAGAGATCATCTTGAAGAGCACTTGAAGGGCATCTAAAAGGTTCTTTAAAGAGTTTTGGATTCAGTCCTCTATTGTGATTAGCAATCTTCATCATGAATTCCTCCATGAACACTGAAAGCAAGCTTGAAGCAGCAACTAACTACAAGGTATGGAAGGCTAGGGTTGAAATATTTTTTGAAAGAAACAAAGTTTTGGGAATTGTCCCAGATAAAGTTACTAAACCAACTGATCAATTTGGAAAGGAGAAGTTTCATGAAGATGATATTTTGGCTAGAAGCATCATATTAGATTTTATTAGGGACCATTTGATTTGCTATATTGTTGAACATAAGACTATCGAGGCTATGCATGATACTATTATTGAATTGTATACCATTAACAACGTGAATTAATCCATCAATCTAAGAGGACAACTTCCTAATATCAAGATGACAAAGAATGACACAGTGGCATCATATTTCATCAAGATATCTCAAATAAGAGACCAACTCAAAGCCATTGAAGAAGTAGTATCCGATAAGGAATTGGTGGTTGTAGCCTTGGGTGGTCTTTCTAAATCTTGCGATTTGTTTACATCAGGTATTGGTGCAAGAGATAATGCTCCAACCTTTGACAAGCTATGGGGAATATTTTAGCTAGGAAGAGTTGGTCAATATACAGCAAAGAATAGGGGTAGCATGTACTCAAGAAGACTTGAGAAGAATCAAGACTCCTTTCTAGAGGAGACATTGAAGATCCAAGTATAGAAGCATTTGCAACCCATGCTAAAGGAAATAAGAAGAACCAAATTTTGGCAAGTTTCAAAGAAGTGTTGGTAAAAGACAACGTCCTAAATCTGCTCCAAAGAAAGAATCTACTTCACAAAGAAGACCTCCTCCTCCCTCTCAAGATAGAAGAAATAGAAGAGATAGAAGAGATAGAAATGATCTATCAAGTGTTCAATGTTTTCATTGTCAAGCCTATGGCCACTATCAAGCTCATTGTCCTCAAAAGAATAGAAGAGATGACTATGAAAGGAATGATGATCCTAAAAGAAGAGGAAAGCATCATACTTCTGTCCCTGAGACATCTTCAAAGAGGAGTTATAAGAGACATGATTCTGAATCTGAATACTCATTTTATTATGCTCTTACAGGTTCCACTGAAAGTCATGATTCAGAAATTTGGCTTGTGGACAATGGTGCTTATAGGCACATGACATGAAGTTGTGAACATCTATCTGAACTGACTGATAAGAAGATTACTCAAAAGGTTGAGCTTGGAGATAATGGCAAATATGAATTCAAGCGCATTGGTACGTCATTCTTCTATTTGGAATCTGGAGGTAATGTATCCATTAACAATTTTTTATATGTTACTGGTTTGAAGAAAAAATTGTTGTCCATATCATCTCTTGAAGACAAAAGATATAGAGTTGCTTTTGTTGATGGACAAGTCTTAGTGTGGAAGAAAAATGCATACATTGAAACTGCTAAAATCATTGGGGTACGAATTGGAGGACTATATCATCTCCTTTGTCGCTCAATCCAAGCTCTTCTACACAATACTACTGAATTTAGTGAGATTTGGCATTGAAGGTACACTCATATGCAATAAAAGAGCTTTGGGAAGATTGAAAGATTTTGTTGAAGGTGTACTTGAACTTAAAACAAACCATGATGGAGTATGCAAAGGATGTGCCCTTGGGTAAAGTGTTAAAGGAAGACGCACTAGCAGTGATAGTAGATCCAAAGGAATATTGGATCTTGTGCCTTCTGATGTTTGTGGGTCCATGTCTGATAAAACCTTGGGTGGATGCTTGTATAATGTATCTTTCATTGATGATTATTCTTGCAAAACATGGATATATCTCTTAAAGACCAAGGATCAAGTATTTGAGAAGTTTCGTGAATTCAAAGCACAGGTTGAAAATACTACAAGGAGAAGAATCAAGACTCCAAGGTCTGACAATGGTGGGGAATGTATCAAATGAATTGATTGATTTTTGCAGGGATGTTGGAAGTAAGAGGGAGTTGATAGTTCCCTACTACCCCGAACAAAATGGAACTGTTGAGAGAAAGAACAAAACTATTATGGAAGTTGCTAATGCTATGCATCATGATCAAGATTTGCCTATCTTTCTTTGGGGAGAAGCTACAAGGACTATTGTCTACGTTCAAAACCAATGCCCACATCAAATTTTGGATTACAAGACTCCTAAAGAAATATTTACAAGTGAGAGACCAAATGTTGAACATTTAAGAATCTTTGGTTGTCTTGTTTTTGTTCATGTGCCCAAAGAGAAAAGGACAAAGTCTGAACCATCAAGGAAGAAGGGTACTTTTGTTGGCTATAGTGAGAATTCAAAGGCCTTTAAGGTCTATATTATTTTCGATGAGGACGTTGCATTATAGAAGTCCAAGGGTTCACGCTTGGATTTTGATGATGAAGTACAGGTGGCTCCAAAGAATGTGGAGTCAAGGTCTAAAGAACTTGAACCTATGAATGAAGCCCCACATGAAGAAGATATTGATCATGAACCTGTTGAATCTACCAAAGCTCCTACAGCTAAGACAAGAAAGAGGCCTTCATGGATAGAGAAAACGTTGAAGGAAGTTCGTCATGTTTCTACTCATGCAACTTTCAAGGAGAGCAAGAAACCTAAGAAGTATTCTTGTTATACAGCCTTGATGTGTACGATCATTGAGTCTGAACAAGTGTTATCATAACTGGACTGGAACTGGTGGAACCAGCCGGTCTCGCCGCTTTTTGGCCCAAAACCAGTCCGAACCGGAATAGGCCAATTTGGGGTAACAAATCGGTCGTTTCAAGACCGGTTCTATGCAATTTGTACCTATGCAAGCCAGCGCAAGAAATGTATTTTTTTTTATTTTTTCAGTTGGTTCGCCCACTTCTAATTCTCCCCTAGGGTAGCCTAATATTCAAGCCTATGGCCCTAGTATTTCTATGCAATTCATGGTAATGTTAAATTCTTAAAGTAAAAGTGACATTCTCCTTTATCTTTCATTTTCATCCTTTTACTTAAATTTTTAACATTATCGTGAAATGACTCAAGATGTTTGAGTGTGGTTCCAACCTCGTTGGATTTCATATGGAGAAAGTAGAACTTTAGCTTTCACTCAAAATCCAGTAGACTTAACAATATTTCAAGATTTCAGGATTGGGGGATTGCAATGTTTCCGTTGGATTTTGTCATGTACGAGGGTATGGAACTAGTATTTAATAACAAGCACCAAGCCTTCTTTGTACTTTGATGTTAGTGGCATTGGTTGTTGAACTCCTTTATCATGACTCTACTAAAAATGTACCCATCACTCAAACAAAATCTTGCTATGACATGCTACTTTTTTCTATCTTATTTTAATGCCTAAATGGTTATATTGATGACGAAGACCCCAATATAGGCAATGATTTTGATGATATGTAGGCGTTTGTTGTAGCATGACTTTTTTTGGATGCTAGAGGCCATCTAGAGCCCTATTTGTTGATGTATTTCCATTGCACTCGATGCTATTTTGGTTATGTGCACCCTTACATGCTATGTAAATGAGAATTTTTGCATATTTGTGTATAAATGGTTTGGATTCATATGGATGCACATGAATATATATGTTTTTCTTTAAAATATGAATATTTTATGTGTTTTTGATAAACCAATTTTTTACCAGTTCTGGTCTGGTTCTGACTGGTTCCCAGTCCACAAGTTTTTTTGGTTCAATCACTGGTTTGGTTCTAATAACATTGGTCTGAACCATCTTGCTATGAAGATGGTTGTTGAAGAACAAGTATGGAAAGATGTGATGACTGAAGAATATCCATCCATATTGAAGAACGATGTTTGTGAAATTGTGCCTAGACCTGAGGGGAAGTTCGTTGTGTCTTCAAAATGGGCCTACAAGATAAAACATATTGTTGATGGAAGTGTTGAAAAATAGAAGGCTAGATTCGTGGTTCGTGGATTCTCCCAGAAAGAGGGTGAGGATTATGAAGATACCTTTGCTCCCATTGCCAGGTATGCATATATTAGATCTATTATCGCTCTTGCATATATTGCAGGTTGGAAGTTGCATCCAATGGATGTCAAAATTGCCTTTCTGAATGGGGTCATTGAAAATGAAGTCTATGTTGAACAACCTCAAGGTTTTGAGGTCAATGATAGAGAGACACATGTTTGTAAATTGAAGAAGGCCATGTATGGCCTAAAGCAAGCCCCGCGTGCATGGTACTCCCGCATTGATGGTTATTTGTTGAGTGTTGGCTTAAAGAAGAGGGATGTTGATTCGAATCTATATTTCAAAGTTGTTGAAGGTGAACCCCTAATAATGCTATTATATGTAGATGATTTTTTTCTGACAGGAGTCGAAGTATTGATTGTCCAATGTAAGGAGGAGTTGGTTTATGAATTCAAGATGAAGGATCTTGGCCTCATGCATTACTATTTGGGATTGGAAATTTGGCAAAAACCTGATGGGATCTTTGTAGGCCAAGGCAAGTGTAGAAAATACACAAAATTATGATATGCTATTATAAGCAATCTAAAATAAAATTTCTTCTCACATAAACACATAATTTATCTATTAAATGCAGCGGAATGTGAACAGAAATAAAAGCACAATCACAATTCAAAAACACAAAATTGTTTGAAAGACACTTGTCTTTCCTGCTTGATCTAAGCTTAAAACCTTTGCAAGACTGTTGATCTCTATTACCCTCTACCAACCTATGCACAAGCTTCTCTTGCACACTCTTCCTCTCACAAGCTCCACACACAAATCTGTGCTTCCTATTGCTTGGTCTCACCAACTCGTGCTCACCAAAACAATGAAGAACTTGTGCCTTTGTTCCTCCTTTAAAAGGCAATACAAATGGTTAAAATTAGTGAATTTTCTAATTAAGGAATGATTTTGTGATTGATTGAGTTAGCATGAATTAAAGCAAGCCCCTCGTGCATGGTACTCCCGCATTGATGGATATTTGTTGAGTGTTGGCTTCAAGAAGAGTGATGCTGATTTGAATCTATATTTCAAAGTTGTTGAAGGTGAACCCCTAATAAAGCTATTATATGTAGATGAATTTTTCCAAACAGGAGTCGAAGTGCTGATTGTTCAGTGTAAGGAGTTGGTTTATGAATTCAAGATGAAGGATCCTGGCCTCGTTCATTACTATTTGGGATTGGAAATTTAGCAAAAACATGATGGGATCTTTGTAGGCCAAGGCAAGTGTAGAAAATACACAAAATTATGATCTGCTAATATAAGCAATCTGAAATAAAATTTCTTCTCACATAAACACAGAATTTCTCTATTAAATGTAGCAGAATGGGAACAGAAATAAAAGCACAATCACAATTCAAAAACACAGAATTGTTTGAAAGACACACTTGTATTTCCTACTTGATCTAAGCTTAAAACCTTTGCAAGATTGTCTATCTCTACTGCCCTCTACCAGCCTGTGCACAAGCTTCTCTTGCACACTCTTCCTTTCACAAGCTCCACGCACAAATCCGTGCTTCCTATTGCTTGGTCTTACCAACTCGTGCTCACCAAAACAATGAAGAACTAGTGCCTTTGTTCCTCCTTTTAAAGGCAATTTGAATGGTTAAATTAGTGAGTTTTCTAATTAAGGAATGATTTTGTGATTGGTTGAGTTAGCATGAGTTAACTGCTCATGCAACTCATCCTACTCAAATCAAGAACTTGATACTCAAACACGCGTTCTTTTCCTCAATTAACTCGCACTTGAAGATTGATAACTTGGCCTTCCACTTTAACACATCAGTTAACTACTTCCAAACTCATCCTGATTTTTAGGAATGATTCCTAAATTTTAGGAAATCATCCTAAATTATAGGAAACTTGTTGTGGTTCCTTTGGTTAAAGCAGAAATCAAGGAACCTTTTCTAGCTAACATTTTCAACGGCAAGTACCTTGTTTCTATTCTTCAAAGATTTGGCATGATGGACTGCAAGTCCATGGACACTCCTATGCTAATAAATTTAAAGAAGATCCGGGACAGTTATTCTGATTTGATTCATCCAACTATGTATCGCAAATTGATTGGCTTGCTAAATTATCTTGTGAACACTAGACCTGATATTTGTTATGTAGTGAATACATTGAGCCAATTCTTGGTTGAGCCTCGTCGTATACATTAGGTTGCACGTAAACACATATTGACATATTTGTGAGGTACCATCGAGTATGGTCTGAGGTATGCTTCTAATGGGGAATGGAAACTATATGGTTTCTTTGATGCTAATTGGACCGGAAGCTTTGATGATAGAAAGAGCACCTCTGGATATTGTTTTAGCCTAGGCTCTTCTATGGTTTCTTGGTCTAGCAGAAGACACACCTCTATTGCTCTAAGTAGAGCTGAAGTTGAACACATTGTTGCTAGCGTTTCCTTTTGTGAGGCTATATGGTTTCAAAAATTGTTCTCTAATTTGTTTGATCAAATGTTGGAGTTAGCTATTATATATTGTGATAACCAAAGTTGTGAAGAACTATCTGAGAACCCAGTGTTCCATGACAGATCAAAGCACATCAAAATCAAATATTACTACATCCAGAATATTGTCCAGAGAGGAGCTATGAGGCTCGAATATGTTCCTACTAATGAACAAGTTGTCGATGTGTTGACAAAGCCATTGTCCCATATGAAGTTTGGATATTTCAAAGAACAACTCGGAATTTTTGAGAACCCCTCTCTGAGAAAGAGGAAGCACTAATTACATAACATAATATTATGGACCTATTGTCGCCTCGCTTACACACCTAAGTTAATGTGGGAAAAATCCTCAACCCCACTAGGTGTGGCCTTGGTGGCAAAGCTTAGAGAAGAGGTTGTCAACTAATCCCAACTCTCTCCATGTAGGCTTTCTCCTAGCTAAAGCTAAGGGGGGTGGACCCTAAGGATGGATTCTAAAGGAAGGTGTGGTAAGATAACAAGCTTCTAGGAGATAGTTAGTACAATTAGAACATTCACCATTCAACAACTTGAAAGATAGCTTGAAACCAAATAACTAATAGGCAAGTTCAAATAACCATTAGCATGTAACTATCAACAATGTAGATAAAGCAAATGAATTTCAACAAGATGTAGCAACAAAACTTAAGAGTTGTTGTGCTTAAATTATAAAATACACAAATGTATTGAATAATAATTTTATATTGATAAGTTGATAGTACAAGGGTTGAATGAATGTTACAATGAGGGCCCGCTTACATATCTAGGCAAGTGCCCTTTCATATATGGTCATGTCCTATAGAGACATGCTTATTCATTAACTAATCATTAATTAACTATAATTATGATTATTATTTATTCATTTATATTTATTTTATTTTTATATAAATTATATTCGTAACATTGCCCCTCTCTTCAAAAAGCTTTGTCCTCAGCTTAATAGCTAACAATTTTCTTCACCTTAATTGCTACTATTTTCTTCACCTTGCTCACATCATTTTCAATAAGTGTAAGTGGTACTACTAACCTTATCCACTTTATTTTTGTTTTTATTTATTATTATTTATATATTTTTTATGTATATATTATTATATAAATATTATTTTTTTGAAGTAGCTTTATAAATTTATTATAATATAACTTTATAATTTAATAAAGTTAAATTATAATTGCTTTATAGAGAACTTTATAATTTAATAATTTGTTAAGTTAGTTGTATTTTTTTTCCCGGATAGTCATTCATACATTTGTACGGTCATGTCCCTGTGATATGCTTTCGGTCACAATAATGACAGACTGGTTGCTTCAATAAGATGCTCATAAATGAATCGCAGTACCCGTTGCCTTTCCTGTTTCGCTGAGGGTTGATTCAGATCTAATTCGCTCGAAGAAGAAGGGAAAAAAGGCAAGTATTTAGGGTTCAAGCATGGGGAATTTGGCTCGGCCCAGTTCCCATCATCTTCACTACTGAACCATGGAATTTCCATGATCTCTGGAATTGGAATATGTGCATTAGGGTTAGGGTCCAACATTTGGAACTACAGTGAACCCAATTCATCCCCGAAGGATTCCAACAGGAATGTAAATTCTCTATTGCACATTTGCAGGCACTAGATCTTCTTCCCTAAATGGTAGATAACCCCTACTATTTTTTACCACCGAGAATCCATCTCCAGTTCAAGTTGTTGCAGAGATATTTTATCATCTCTGCACAGTGTAGCGAAATGTAACTGAGTTCTAGGGTTGAGATAGACAATAGCTTCCTGACACAATTCCCCATCTTGTTTCGAATAAATTTTGAATGAAATGTCGCTTAATCATCCATTGAAATACATCACTACATACATATTTCCTCGACTTTGAAAATACCAATGTATTCTTCTTTCAACTCGTATGGTGGAAATCTCATTGTATTCCTTCAGATAAAACACTTCCAACACTGTCAGCTCTTCATTGTAAATCGCGCCCCTATAATTTGCAATATCTAAATCCCAAGTAATGGTGTCTGCCTCTTCTGCATAAATCTTGTGGTATTCGATTGTTCATCCTGCTTTTATAAATGTTATTTCCACGCTTAAAATCTTGAGGTGAGGCAATGATTCATGATAACCAACCATTATGAGTGAATTATTATTAGAATTGTAGTAGGCAAACTCAATCTCCATTGGACAATTCAATATTATGGGTTTACCATATTCGTCCATCAAGGGCGAGACTTCCCCTCGTCTAAACGGAATGAAATGGGCCTTGCAAAAAATGCATATTATGTCATGTGTTATGACCAAGTCCGTGACCCTTTCATGTACGGGCAAGCCTCGTAAATGGTAATCCCATAAACTATTTGGCAATTTGCCCATTAACTCTCGGCATTGCAGGCGGTGGAAAGGATTCATGGACAACTCGCTATTCCCGTCACTTGACATTTTCTCTCTTCTATGAAATTCATTGTCATATTCGTCCACTAGATCACTATTAACTGGAGTTCAAGTCTGAGGCATTCATAGAGTCTTCTAGTAATATGTTCGCCAATGTTGGTGTGTTCTACTAGCACCTTATTACTGCATTCTTCGTTGACAGCCAATTTAACTAGAATTTCCTTCTCAGTAGTCAATGGATCAAGTTTTCCAAATTAATTCAAGGGAGCATTTTGCATAGCTTCAAATGTTCCAAGGTCATCTTCATCATTATCATCATCATTTGTAATAGTCATAACCTCTCCCTGATCTTCTGCGGAATGTAGTGATTCTTCATCAATATTTTTTGTAGATTCATTTTTTTCCTCCCTGATTTCATCCTCAACTATCATAGTTTTCTCTGCTAAAACACTTGACTCAAAATCATCCTTTTTGACATTAATATCAACTTCTTTGCAAGTGTTAAATCCTATGTTTTAAAAACTTTTAGGGATTCTGTAAATGACCTTTTTATTTACCGTAATAATTCTTAAATTTCACTTAACAATTCAAATTTAGATTTATGAGATTCACTTAATTCCTTGAAAGATGTGTCCATGACTTTAGGACCTAAGCTTAATGGTAGCCTTAACGTGGCCATGGTGCAGTGGTTGAACAATCAGAGGGTCGAATAGCTCTAATACCACTTAGCAACAAAACTAGAGTTGTTGTGCTTAAATTGTAAAATACGTAAATGTATTGAATAATAATTTTTTTATTGATATGTTGATAGTACAAGGATTGAATGAATGTTACAATGAGGACCCACTTATATATCTAGGCAGGTGCCCTTTCATATACATCATGTCCTTTAGAGACATGCTTCTTCATTAACTAATCATTAATTAACTATAATTATGATTATTATTTATTCAATGATTATATATTTATTATATATTTTTTTATTTTTATATAAATTATATTCATAACACAAGATAAATCCTGCAAGAAAATTAAATGTGAGTTAGACCAATGCCAATATATTTGCAAGAAATAATATGCTCAAAGTGAAATCATGACACTTGCATGTAAAATGTGTCTTTCAAGATACAATAAATTGCTAGAATGGGAAAACTGCCAAATAATTGTTAGACTAAGATATGAAATATGAGCAACAAGAATACAACTTGCGAAAGTAAATGGAGCCTACACTTATAAGGGAAATGCTCAAATAGAGTGATAAAACATCAAATAACCATGAGAAATCAATCTTCAAGATGGTATTGCGAGTGAATGGAAAATGCTCATAAATCAAGTTGAGGTAAAATCATGCTAAAAACTAGACTATCTAAGATGCAATTATTTTGGTTGATTTTAAATCTAAATGCCTATTCTAAAGTGAGAAATTTTCCTTTCAAATGTTTACCACAAGGTAAAGATTGGGGTGAGTGTTGATGCCTCGAAAATCGCTGCAACCACATTGGGGAAACCACCCGGTCCGGACCTTAGTACAGCTCCTTTTCCGTTTGGGATAGTGGCTCCGACTGGGGATAATGGGACCAGTTTCC
>APFE030430588.1:281877-293797 GCA_000404065.3 Pinus taeda
ACTGTTTACTGCTGCCTCCATAAGAGGAACCATTTCTATGGTAAAACTAGCAGAGTCATGTAATCCCCATAGCCTACATATCATTATTCCTACATAACAGTAAGGAGAAGCCAAGGAATCAACCGAGTACTTACCGGAAGATTCGTGTTTTTGCTTGTTCGGATTTTGTCTCCAATCCTTGATGGGTTCGGATTCAATTTCATTTTCGCTTGCAAACTTCTCCAGGAAGTCCTTGTTATATATTTTCTCTGGCTCAGGCAAATGATACATTTGCCTTAGGTCATCTGCCTTGAATGATCCGAAAATCCTCCCATCTCTGGTGCTGAAAGTTCTGTCCAAGATTGGGATTTCTTCAATCGCCCATCGCACAACGTCTGTGTATGGGAGAATTTGCTCCCTGGCTGCTATTCTGTGAAGGAAAGAGTCGGCTAAATCTTTGAGAGTACAATCAGACTTCCGTAGTAAATCCACAGTAGCTTCTGTTACCGTCTTCTGTGGTTTCTCGGCTTCAATTAGGTCGTAAGTGCCTTGCCAAGTAACTCTGGTGAGACCCGTGCATGTAGTATCAGATATTAGGCCTTTCTTCTTGTTTACAGCAGCTTGTCCTGCAACTAGTGCAGCGGAAGCACCCGCAGTCTTCTTGGATTTCTTTCCCATCTTGCTCAAACTTCTGTCTATGGATGAATTCTGCATAGAGAGGCAATTGCGCGTAATACAGAGAGATAACAATGAAAACTTGCAAGTGACGATAACATATGAATAGGTGCGTAAAAAGGTATTTAGCCTTTAAAATGGGCGCGGACACAATCCATAGAAAGATTTTAAGACATGATCCCATTAATTGGCCGTATAAAAACCTGTCATCCTTTAAATGCCCATTAAATCGCTATTCGGGTGAATAATTCCCTTAAGCATGCAATGGACGTTTTGGCGGCTGAGCGCAAGTGATCAAGCTTTAAATATGAATGAATTGTGCTATCCCATCACTTAACGGCTTTTTATTGAAAACTGCGCTTTATCGCATCGCATCGGGTGTATGACAAGTGCGCCTTAATAATGTGTATTGGATACCGCCGATCGCCGAATGCGATATCGCATCGGTGAAAAGCTCTGAGCGCATCAAGACTTAAGTGAACATAAACTGCCGATCGCCGAACGCCGATTGCGCATCGCATCGGGGCTAATGGCATAGGGCACTTTGAGATGTGCATTGGATATTGCCGATTGCCGATTGCGATATCGCATCGGCGGAAAGCTTTGTGCCACTTATATATATTTCTTATGTCATTGCGATATGCGATCTTACGATCGCTTTATCGCAATGACCAAGATTCACTTTATTTCTTTAAATGGGTTTGTTCAAAAGGATTTTATAATATGCATTCATTTGATTATCGAACTTTTTGAACAATAAAAGTATTGATATCAATTTTACTTTAAAGGGACCCATTTCATAGGTTGATGTTTTATGAATAAAAATGATATGAAATGGGGGGTTGTTTGCAGAGCACAACAGTGAGTTGCAAGGAAGATGGACTAAAGACGCACTAGTCCTTTGTTAACGATACCCTTCCCAAGATCCTTGCAATCCACGTGCCTTTGTTCTTACAAGGGCTCAACCACAAGAGAACTGTGAGGTCACACGTTTTAAACTTACTCCATACCAGGCGAAAGAAAAATAAAAATAAAAATTGTCCTAAAATGTTTATTCAACCAAGCTTATGCTTGGAGGTAGTTTTTAGTGATGCAAGTCTAATTTACTATGCAAGTGAAATGACTAAATATGAGTGAAATACTTCCAATGAGATATGTCGATGACAATGTGCTTCCAATAGAAATACAACAATGATATAAACTTTGAAATGGTGCTCAATAGAACATGTACCAATAACTCAATGGAAACAATGAAATGGAGATTAGTTCAATCCCTTAAGATATCAACTCAGAAGCTTTGAAAAGAAAATGATGTGATATGACAATTATTGCATGAAAACATAAGTTGCTTGTAAATGGAATGAGCTAAATAAAAAAAAAATAGACAATTAGACTACTCAAGCTAAGTTGCAAAAAAATGGACTTGTAAAGAGTTGCTCCAAGATGTACTCAAAAGTGAGATACAAAATTTGTCAATAAACCAAGATGAGCATGAAACTTAAAAACAAGTATATAAAATTGCAACTAGATGACTTGAGATAAAAATTAATGATTAGCATGAAAACATGGAAACATTAGCTTGCCAAATGAAATGAAAGTGCTATGCCTTACTTCTTGTGTATAATGATAACTTAAACAAATGAAAAATAGATTGCACAACACAATATACAAGTAAATGGAAAATGAGATTTGCAAGTTAGAAAAATGGAAGCATTAAGTGATCAAGCAATTAATGGAAACGAAAATGAGTTACTCCATATGCCACTAAATTAGATGGTGGAAATTAGAGATGAATGATACATGCAAATGAGAAAAGAGATTAATTGAGAAAATTAGATTTCATCTAAAAAAGTTAACTACTCAAGAAGAGTTCCTCCCTCTAAATGAGGTGGGATACCATGGGAAAATTTCCCAAGCTCCCTCAAGAAAAATCAGCTTTTTGTTAACTTGTTACAAAGAGGAGAAGCCTTCAAAAGTCTTTAAACGAACTCAAGGAGGGTCTTTACAAATAGTTGTCGCTCTCAAACACTAGAACTCCTCCTTTGAAGTACAAGGCAAGTAACCAATGAAGTACAAGAAGAAAAAATTCTCAAATCTGAAAAGTCAAAGGACTTTACATCAAAAAATCAACCTCCAAGAACAAGTTAATAAAAAGTTGGCCTTGACAAGAGAGATAAGTTACCTCAAAAGCTCACGGCCTAGCAGGAAGATGTCCTCCAAGTGCTCACGACCTAGTAGATTTGGCCTCATATCAGCGCTAATGGTCTTGCAAAAAAATGGTAAGTAGTCTCAAGCATGCATTCCCTCAATCTTGCCAACAAAGATGAGCGAAAAGCCTCAACAAAAATTATGATTTTCTCTACAAACAAGTCCTCAAGATTAGTGGAAAATATAGAGAGAAAGATTAGAGAGCAATGTCTACAAGTAAGGAGCGAGAGCAAGACTCCACTCCTTGCCTATCCCACAATATGCTCTTATTAGCAAATATAACCAATGTAAGCACAATATTTAAAGGAAATTATTTAAATGGAATGGACTTGATCACAAGCCCAAAGCCGAAAAGACCCTACAAACAAAAATTGAATGATGAAACTTTGGGATATCACAATGTGGGTTCTTCCATGTTCATGCTCAAGAGTGGGTTGTTTCCTCCACGAATGTCCCCTCATGCTTGAGACTTGATCCCAAAAAAAAATTCTACAAAACTTCAAATAAAATCATTAGATCCACATGGGTTAGAAAATTATAATGAGAAGGAAACCTTGGAGATTTATATGAAAATATACTAAAACATTCCCTATCTAGAATAAATCTATAAAACCAAATGCTAGTGAAAGATAACTCTACACTAACAAATCTTTAGCAAGCATATGGAAATAATAAACACAATATTACCAATAGAAAATGAAGCTCATGATCAAGAATTAGACCACAGCCATAAAAGAATAACACCTCATAGTTGAACCCCAAAGTCTTTTATTGCATCCAAGTGTAAGTGTATAAAAGAGCAAAGCTTCTCCTAGCACAAGAGCTCGTATCAAAATACAATAATAGGAGCCAAAGGCTCATCTAAATAGGAAAATGGGATATAATCCCAAGAGAGAAACCCAATGACAAGTGGATGAGTGCCTTGATTGAGGAACTCGTGGGAGAGGAGAGGGACATGTGGATGAGTGAAGTGGAGTGGTAGGAGGCCACCCTCTACCTCATCTTTGGTGTAACTCAATAAAATCTCCACCAAACTTGTGACTTATCACTTAACTCGAGCTCCCTTCCTCAAAAAATGAGATTTGTCTCTAGAATTCGTGGTCTTTTTAAGGAATTTGATTTCCTCAAATGAGCATATGTTTCTCCTTGATACTTGGTGGAGTCCACATCACTTTTTAATCTTGACTTTAACTCTTGGTGAATTTCCACCTCATTTCCACATCATTCTGGCATGTGTGGATATTTATTTTTCTCCCATTTATTTATTTTCTGGCTAATTTATTACCACATTTTCCCCTAGACTTAGGAAAAATGTTTTTTGAGGGTCTAAAAAAAAATTTTTTGACCCCTCAAAGTGTGACTGCATAGAAAGTTGAGGGTTTGAGGTGTAATTTTGATTACTCATACCCCCTACAACTTCTCTAGACATCATTTATTACAATTAACATAGGAAAGTTATTAAAATTTTCGTCTTGCAGGACATTTTAAAAATTTAAAAATTGACACCTATACCAAGTCAGATTCCGCGAAAATTTACGAGTAATCTAACATGGTAATATACATTGACTCTAGACACTAGGACTCACTTAAGGCCTTGCTATCAAGCCGTACTACAACTTTATGTTGAAAAGTGTGTGTAATTGTGATTTTATGTAATTGATGAAAAGAAGAAAATAAAATTATTTTGTAATACTTGAATCATCGGTTTCATGATCAAGGAATTTTATTTTATAGTTAAGGTTCCCAGTGTGAGCCTTTAGGGTTGGTCATCATGTCATAATGTCTATAGAGTCAATATCAAAGTTTGAAGACCCATTTGGGCATGTAATTCATTGTAAAAGAAAAATTGTTAATCCTCCAAGACCATGTCACAAGCTCACCTTGAAATCGGCCTAAAGATAATTCTAGAAAGGCATGTCGGCCTTGTCACTAGGAGAATTCGGCTTATTTCTAATGGACAAACCACTATAAATAGGGCAGCTTAGCCTCGCTTAAGGGCAGAATTTCGGTCAAGCATCTAGAACAGAAAAGGAGTGTGAAAATCACTAGGACTTCACAATACCTAATATAGTGTCTAAAGGCCCCACTATCTACCAACCAACTATCAAACGAATCTGGAGGGGAGGAGCTTTAAAGTGCAGAAATAAGAAAATATTCAGATTGAGTAGCAGCTACATTATTTCCATACCTTGTGTTCTTTAATCTCTTTTGAGGATGGTGGCCTTCATCACAATCATCAAAAGCATCTCTCCTTCTATTGAACCTGTTGTTGTTGTAGCCACAATTGTTGTAGAATCTTGGGGCATTTCTCTTTTCTGGACAGTCTCGTGCATAGTGACCATGCTTATGGCAATTGAAGCATTCAACTTGAGGCCTACTTTTTTTGAATCTTCTCTTGGAGTCCTTAGACTCGAGAGAAGACTTTCTAGTATTATATGGTCTTCCTCTTCCTTTCTCTTATCTCGAGCAGCAAATGTAGAGGGTTCTCCTTCTTCATGCTTTTGAATTCTCCTTCTGGAAATCATCCTAGTTTCTCCTTCAGTGCACTTGCCAACAAGCTCATCAAATGTCGAGAACTTGTCATTGTTGCTAATAGTTGTAACGAATGTCTCCTAAATAGGAGGAAGGCCTCCAGGAGCAATGAGTACCATCTCTCTATCAGATATAGATTCTCTAGCAGTCATCAATTGATCCTTAAGTCTCCCCCTTGTTCATTTTGATGTCCTTGAGTTGATTCTTCAAGGAAAGAATATGATTCAAATTGTTGATCTCATACATGCCAACCAGCGTATCATAGATATCCTTGGACTTCTTCAACTTTGAAATATAAATGAGCAAATGATCTCTCAAAGAATCAATAATTAATTTCTTGGCTTTGATCTAACCTTCTTGTACTTGGCCTTGGCAGTAGCAGGTGCATTTTCCAGAGGTTTAGGTACATTTCCTTCCACATATTCCAAGACATCATTTTCATCCAAGGTTACTTCCAACCTGATCTTCCAAGCAGCAAAATTAAATGAGTCATTCAACTTCTCTACATCCTTTAAGTCTGAGGTAGACATCTTGACCAAGTAAACTTCTTCCAATTAGATTCCTTTAAAGGTGATTGCTCTCGTCTCTTGTCTCCTTGGGCTTGTCTTCACCTCAGCTCTAATTCCATGTTAATTTCCTAGTGTTTTAAGCTTAACACAATCACTTATATCAATTCTTCTTCAATTAGCAATCAATTTATCCAATATAATTCAATCTCTCCTTCACACATGTGAACTCAGAACCAGCAATTTTAGACTTGTACAAACGAATCAAATCAAGAGAGAGAAGATGATGTGATGTGTGATGATGCTCCAAAGTGATTTGACATGTGGTCTATTTATATGTGGTGGAGGAGACCCAATTTTTCCTTTAGGCCGACCTATACTTTTGTGCACGTGGGTTTCACATCAAAACTAATATTTTTTCCTTGACCAAATTAAATTCTTCCAAGGGCTAGAAGGGGTTTCTCTGGATGAGGAAGCCTTCCCAAAGGAGGGAATTTCTCCCTGAGCTGCCAAATTTCAACAATAGTTGGTGGATCCCACATTGTACCAATAATTGACTGGTTCTTTAATGTACATGGTCAACACTTGGCCAGATATATGCTTTGTTATGAATACCCTAAGTCAGTTTATCATAGATCCAAGGAGGGTGCATTTGGTTGCAACGAAGCATGTGCTCGTGTATCTACGAAGTACAGTGGATTATGGGTTGAGATATGTTAGAAGTGGTGGAGTGCAGCTGCAAGGCTACACAGACTCAAATTGGGCTAGGAGTGCAATTAATAGGAACAACACTCAAGGTGTCACTTCAACTTGGGTCATAGTGATCTCGTGGTTTGGTAGGAAGCAGTCTTTCATGGCACTCAGTTAAGCAGAAGCCAAGTACATGGCAACAAGTTTGGCGATTTGTGAGGCCATTTGGCTTTGCAAGGTACTCACAGGGTTATTTAGTTTCGACTTAGATCCCATAGTGATTCATTGCGATAATCAAAGTTGCGGCAAACTCTCGGAGAATCCAGTATTTCCTGACAAGTCCAAGCACATAGAGATCAGGTGTCACATCATCAGAGACGAGGTCCAACAGAGAGTTGTAAAACTCCATTATACCTCCACAATGAGCAGGTTGCAGACATTCTTACCAAGCCTTTGGTTAAGGGGATGTTTTTCTTCTACAAAGATAAGCTGGAGGAGGTGCAAAATACCTTCCTGATTAAGAGGGACTGTTGATCATTATAGCTCGAACAGATGCTTCTGCATTGGCTAGGTGTCAAGCATGAAGAAGTTGGAGAGAGAAGGACAAATTTGTAAGGAATTTGAAATTCAGTTTCAAGGGCTGCGCAGGGGACCATACGGCCTAGGTGAAGGGTAAGTTATTCTTCCAATGTACACATTGTTTAGGGCTAAGAGAGAAGGCTGAATTGCAAGCTAAAGAAACCGATCTTTTCAAGGGCCAAAAATTTCCAAGAGTCAGAGTTTTCAAAGGGCTAAATGTTTTCTAGCAGGGCGAGATTTCTAGGTTTTATCTTGCTGTATAATTTTTGTACTTCTCTAAGGGTCATTTTCCCTATTAAGGGATCTCTTATTTTTCTTGGGCATTTTAATGAAGGATAAATTGGGGGCAAAATTTTATATTATGTTTGTGATTGATTTTTTACTTATGTTTGTACTGCAAATATTTTTAATCACCAATGTATTTTTATTTGGCAGTGTTTCTGAAAATGATTTACTCGGGTGAATAAGTTTTCTTGACATAAAATAAATTGCTAGGAATTTAAATCAGATTTGGTATTGGAAAATTAACAATAAATGGACTAGATTCAACAAAAAGATATTTGATATAAAGAATCAAGATATGCAAGATGATTCTCTTCCCTAACCTTTACAATTTCTTTTTTTTATAAACAAGTTCGGGTTCAAGAAAGTGTAAAAGCATACCTTGGGATGATGGTCATGTATCTTACCTTTTTGAAGTAGATGTTTCCGGTGGAGTCACTGGATGAGATCCTACAAGTTAGCACTATATACAATAATCTCAACAAGTACAAATATGCAAAACGAAAAAATCAACAAAGTATTCTAGCAATGGAAACCAGTGCTAGCAGGTCTTCCTCCCCAGCAATGGCACCAGAAAATGTTATCGTCCTGTTTAGTAGGTTGTTGAAGATCCTATACAATGTGGCCAGCACACACAAGACAGAGGCCCACTATCACCTTGGCCTAGGTCCCAACTTTTAAACCCAACTCCTACCAAAAGGGCTACGGAAGGCTTCCCGTGAGCAAACATCAACCAAATTTCCCCAACCAGTGGCTGAAGGGAGGAATAATTGTTGGCCTGCTAGCATAATATAAAAACCTACGAATGAAAGTGAACTAAACCAACACACAAATACACTAAATATTGACAAGATACAACATATAAGTAGTGTAATTTGATGTACAAAATATACTAACCAGAAATGTAATTACTTTGATGATTCATCGCCTGGTTAGATGTGTTACTGTTTAAAGTTGCTTGTTATCTTATTTGACAAGTCTGCAAATCTACAAATAGCATACTAATGGCAAGCCAAGACACAAAAAAATTTGTTAGATATAGCATGCAAATAGTCAATTTTGATGTACAAAAATATTCTAACCAAATATGTAAGTGTTTCTATGATTGAACATTCAATTGAGGGGTTGATTTGCAGATTTGTGTGCTGGGCTGTTTTTAAGAGGTCTGTAATTTCTACAGGGGAAGCAAGAGCGACACGGGTAATACTTCACCCTGATAAACAGAAGGAGATTCAATTTGCTTGGGGATTGGACATCTCGACCAATAACCAAGTTGAATATTTGGCAAATTAGCGCTATGCCAAGGATTAAAACTGACAATTGTCAATAACAAGCGGAATCTATAAGATTTTGGTGTTTGGAAATTCAATGCTTGTGATTCGGCCGGTTCAAAAAGCCATGAAAATTTCTAATTCTTCTCTCCCTCCTACCCTACAAAGTACAAAGGATTATTTTGCAAATCTATCGTTTTGAACATATAGAATTTTACCATGTGTACAGAAATCTAAACACTGGGCGCTGATATAATGGCCAACAAATGAACAACATTCACTATTAACAATTTACCTCCCAATTCCATGAACAAAATGGAACAATGTCCATTCTACATTAAAAAAAATTACGACCATAACCGTCAGAGAAAACGCTCAAGGAACAAAATGAGGATTTCCCAATCCGATCTGACAATAGGCAATTCAAGGAGACTAATATCTTTGGCGCCCTTGAGAATAGATCGGCAGCACATTTATGATCATCGAACGTATGGCCTGGAGATGGAGTACTACAGTTGTATCGGCAATAACAAATAGCGTAACCATGCAATACCAAGAGCGAACAGGTGGAAGCAGGCTATCTTCTCAATAATCAGAGTATGGTGGACATGGTTGATTAATAGGTCATTTCAATAGAGAATGGCCTTAATTTCCCTCGACCCCTCCATTGTCTTCCACCCTCGGCATTCAATTCAGGAAATCTGAAGTGTTAATTACATGGATATGCCAGAATTGCACTCAATTACAATGGGATGGCGCTTCAAGGGAGGATGAATCTTTATAATCTTTCAAGTTGCTCTTCAAAGGAACCAGAATAATTCCCTGTGGCGAGAGCTGAACAGGGAGTCAGTTAGAGTTATAAATAACAAAGTAATTCGAAGTGTCATGATGCATCGTGGAGCAACAATGGTCGGGACAGATGCAATGGTGACCTTCCATATGGCACCCTGTACACCAAACCTGAGGCTTACCCACCTTTGAGATGGCCAGCTCTTGGATTCTTTCATTGAGGGTAGCGAGATGACTCTGTACATGGATGGGATAGTTTTGTTCCTCCTCTCTATTCCGCAACCCTCATAGTGCTTGGGTACCCTGCCATGGACTTTATCTTCATATCCCGTTCCAGTGCATCAGTAATGGAGGAAATCTTCTGTTACATGAGTGGTCTTCAAATCACGTGAGCTATAGATTTAGTAGAAATATTGGATGACATTCATTACACATTTGTTGTGGATTTCACCAGTCCTTTTCTAGAGCAAAGGCAATCTTGAAGAGGGAGCTCGAGGTCGATTGGTATGCAGAAATCCCCTATAGATTCAGATTTTTCCGGTAGAGGAGGGCCCTTAATTCTTAGGGGTATCACCGGAGCCAGCGCGCCCCTCGCGTTCTGAAATCTACATCAACTGTCCCCGGAGACACGGTCGAAGCACGCCAGTGTGCCCTTTTTCGCGGACAATGTCTGGTCCCCACCAAATTGGAAATGGACCAAAAAAGAAATGGAAAGTTAATCCCAACCCCGTTCAAATTAAAGGGCCCTCTCCGGGGGTCGAGGTCGTTACCGTCACTATATATTAGGGGCAAATCCATTTTTTTATTGAAAGAACTGGTCGGGACCCATTTCAAGAATAAGAAAGGAGCTCTTTAGGGGAAAAAGAGAAGCTAATGATATTTTTTTGAGGGGAAATCAATAATCAGTATTGAGATTCTAGGCAACGACTGTTTCCATCCCAGCCCGGTAGCCAGCCAAGTAGCCCGAGCAGCGAAAATGCTTATCTAGTTACTTACCTCCCGAAACCCAACACTCCTGCCTCACCCTACAATCCTGAACACCTCACCCGACAATCCAGAACAGACGGACCTTACTCCAACACCTAGAATGTCTCACCTGGATAGATTATGCAAAGATGTGACCTATATAAGAAGGCGCTTTTCATCCTCTGATCCACCCTTTATAGGCCTTATAAATGGCTTTAGAAATGAACTGTATTTGCTCGTGGAACTACTCTCCTATTGGCGGTTTGTCGTGCTTTGCGATTCGTGCGGTTTGTCGTGCTTGCTTTTCGTGCGGGGTTTCGCGCGTGTAGTGAGCGGGGTCGTGAGGGCTCGTGGTGGGGCTTCCGGCTTCCGGAAAAGGCTTCGTTAGAAGTAAGATCAAGAAGAAGGTGAGTAAAGACTGCGTCCCTGAACCCACTCAAAGTGTCAGGTTCTGTATGCGCTTTCCCAGGTCTCCCTCCTTCCTCTCAACACGTTCGAACAGCGAAAATCCCTGCCAGCTGCCTTGCTTGGAATCTCCCCACCCCAAACCCCCCAATAGGTATATGGTTCCAACTCAAAAAATGTGAAAGTAGTGTCGCTTCGAATTACACATTGGGTGGGTCATGGGTACCA
The DNA here is from genome assembly GCA_000404065.3 of Pinus taeda. Classification (NCBI taxonomy): domain Eukaryota; kingdom Viridiplantae; phylum Streptophyta; class Pinopsida; order Pinales; family Pinaceae; genus Pinus; species Pinus taeda. Next base: position 292,988 of record APFE030430588.1, read on the forward strand.
TACCCCTATTTATGTGGATGGAAAAATGGCTAGGCAGCTGGGGATCTTTACCTTTCTATTGATATCTTCGATTAATCTGAATCATATGAGGCGAATCCTACCAATTCAGATACTATAGAGAATTAACACTGCCTTTACTTCTTTAGTGCTTACCCTCTTATGACACCGTCACAAAGGTTGTACCCGTGAACCATCCCACCTAAGGCAAATAGGCCAAGGAAAAGCAATAGACGGCCCAACCAACGAACGGTCTCTGCGTAGCCAGTCATCAACCATACATTACTTACTTAGGCTAGTCACCCTAATAGCCTAGCACTTCATTAGGTTTAGACCCTCCTAGTAGTAATTATAGCGGGACCTCACTATATAGATCCTAGTAAGCGCTAGAAGCCTTATCAAGTTAGGACTATTAGGGGCGGGCATCCTTCCATTGGGTAAAGTTGCAATACAACGAACGCAAATGGCCTTTCACGCGCTTTTATGCCCATGACCTACCCAGGTTGTTTTTAGTTACCCAGGTCGTTTTTTACATTAGAACAAGAGCTTGCCTCAACACTTGCTTAATGACTTACCTACATATGAATTGACTTTCGTGCCTCGAGTCTTTACGAGGGAGTGCACTTGCCTTACTTACTATAGCTATTGTGCCCCAATCATGTGTATGAGAAGTTGAATGCGATCCTAGATTGATTGTCAACGGCGGTAGAAGGATTGTTGAGTGCTGTGACGAGAAGGGTTGACCTGGAAGAAGAGGGGAAGCAGACAAAAATGGAATTAATGGAAATGAAATACGTTCGGTTGCAGGGGTTG